>CM034156.1:151839564-151968074 GCA_019776745.2 Taxus chinensis
GAAAGAGAAAGAAATTCACTATGGAACACAAGAGAGGCCAAAAAGACTAATGTTTTCTAACTAGTTTGTTTAAGTGTACAGGTACAAGTTGCAACAGAAGAAATAAAATTCATGATTTAAATTATGCACAAATAATATTCAAGGCTACAAGAGAAAAATCCATTCATCTCATTGCAACATGATCAAAGTACATAGTACATTTTCAAGTTAAAGTACATAGTACAGTTGTGAAAATAGAGTCATGATAGTTTGTAAGAGAGGTTTTCATTTTGAAAAGACTGCTTTAATTGCCAAACCAAAGAATAAATTGCAGTTATGATGTTATTTCAAGTAACATAAAGAGAAGTATTGACCTTTCAAGAGTCAAATAATACAAATGAAATCACATGTTTCAACTTTCCAACTCAAGTACTTATGCAATTTCATAAAATCAAAGGGCATAACCATGTTTTGAAAACAACTTGTTTGAGTTATAGTATTCATCTCAATAAAATAGATCAACAAGATCATCAGACTTTAGAAGCAATACTAAACTCAGAAAAAAAAAGGTGCAAGTAAGAATGCCAAACAATATTCACCAAATCAAATAACTATTGCCCCAAAAAATTTTTGTTCCAAGCATTCAGCTGAAGAGTAATATCCAAGCACAGATATGTAAAATCCACTTTTCATGACTTAGAAACAAGGGAATTTCTTTTTTACATAATGTTCTCTGTTCTAAATTCATATAATTCATAACACACATTCCATTTTCAATCCATCTCATAATAAAAAACCATATGCAACTGTAATGACTTGGTGAAACACCAATCTCTCATTCGATGACTTGGTATTAAACCAATCTCTCATGTTAAATTATTCAATTATATACTATGTATACTTGGTTCTTTTACCCATTAAGGGTCACTCAAGTGTTCTACCTGAGAATCCTATCTGAATATATGTTATCGATATTCATCTGAAATCCCGCTACTTAGACTAGGTGACATAAGAAAATGTAACCAACAACTTGCGATACTTTGGCCAAAGTTTTAAACATGTTTACCATGTTTACATTCCAAGATGACATACTCGTAGAAAGGAATATGTCTTTTACCACACTCATACTGTTATCTATATTGGTCTACCTTTACTTCTGTCAATCAAACCCAAGTCAAAGTTTTACACTAAATAGGGGTAACTCACATGAACTAGTGTGGGAGACTACTTGTGGTGACTAAGGATAAGTAGACATACTCAATCAAGTTTCAATGATTGGGTGTGTTTAGTTACCCTAAGTCAACATGAGTTTACCACTACCCTATTCCGTGTGTTTGTCTCTACTTAGATTTGAACTATGAACCGAATTTCCACTTATGTCAATCAAGTTAATTGAATGAAGTGGGATGTTGAAGCACAATTGACTACATCACAATATCCTCGTAATGACTCCCGTCATTATGAAGGTACTCTACTACAACCCCTATGTTATAACAACCCACTAAGTTCCTTCAACTAAAATAACATACTTAAGAACATTAGATTATTAACCCATCAATTTATTATCTTTTTTAAATTATTGTTAAAAAACGTACCTAATGGTTCACTAAGTACATATATCCAAAGAGGATTCGAAATGTGCTTTTACACCAATTGAAGGAATGCAGATAAAATATGCGTTCCATCAAATGAACAATTTAATCTTAACCCTTATATCCATAAATAGATAAATCTGAATTCGATATTTATTAAGTAAGATCATTACATTTTCTTACTACAATTTGTCATTGTAAACAATCTTGATTGAACTCTTAGACTAGTGATATCCTTATGTCTAAATCTTCCTATTCGTTGTTTTAAGCTTTCCCTTTTCCATTTATTGTTTACATAAAGAACATTCAACCAGCCATCCTTTCTTATTTAATCTTATGACATAACAAGATAACATACATAGTCTATTTTAATGATAAAAGGTAGTATCCTTTTATTCATAATTAAGGACTATTGTCTTATTTAAGAAATCAAAAAACAAAAGGTTTAGTTTCGAAAAAGAATACCACATTCATCTATATAAAACTATCCTTATTCCCTTTTTCAATTATGGATCTATCAATCATATTCATCACAGTGATACCATTTCCCAAATGAAATGAATTGGAATTATATAGATACATATATAGTTCCTTATATAAGCTTTATTCTATATCTTAGAATCCATTAAGTCATGCATGTTATTTTTTTAAGTATATCAATAAAATCCCATCATGTATATTAATATTTAGGAGCATCAAACAAATCTAAGTCATATAAGGCCTTAGAATTAATCAGAAATTAAAAATCCTTTATAAAAATTCATTAATGAAAAGAGAGAGATCACTTTACACTCAACTTAATTAATATTCCATAAGTTTATAAGAAACATATTTCATCATTACAATTTTTTTTTTAGTACATCTTCAATTTTTTCCAAGTTCATTCCGAGAGAATTTCAATACATAAAGCATATAAATGAAGGAAATGATCTCATTAATAAAATAAATGCAACTTTTAATAAGTCTTTCTGCTTTCACTTTTCATGAAGTCCATTTGCAAAATTGTTAGCATGAGTTAGTTCACCATAGCTGAGTATGATAAGAGCTATAATGTTAAAACAATATGATTTAATCTAATTGTTTCATAAAAGGAACCCTGCTATTTATGAAAAGGTTCCAAGTACATAAAAAAAGATCAAACAAATAAACTGCCCCAAAAGCCACAATGTTAGAATAGACAAGAAGTCAACATGTTAGTTTAAGTATCATTGCCCATAGAAGAAAAATAATTCTTCATGATCTAATTCCATCTATGTCACAACATTAGCAATTATTTCAACATGATATCAATCAACTGCAACCAATTAAGAAAAGAATTAATTCAATTCATGATCTATCCATATTGACTTCAATTTAATTCACCAAGCAAAGTTCCACTAAAACATAGTTAGATCACAATCAATCAATTTACAAATAAATTTGAATGATGATGCTGGAATTGGTGAACAAATCAATGAAATATACAAGAAGCCGAATTCTCTTTATAATAGATTAGGGAATTATAAGGACATAAATGATCATAACATTTCAGTTTTTAGAGCTATTTGAGAATTCCTGGACCAACAGGTAAGAAGTATTAGCATGCTCAATGGTATCTCTGAAGCTATTTAGGACACAAATGTTGAAAGGGACCGTGTCCTTTCTCAACTGGATGCTAATGATCCTACACATATCACTACCCTAGCTCTCTTTACCTCATTGCAGACTGTTAAGTCCATAATTGACAGGGCTTCTAAGAAGTAATCTACTACGAATTTGTTTCTATGTTGTTCTGTTGTTGTTTACTTGATTCTTTTTTGCATTTTTGTACCTATCTTGTCTCCATTTTGTAGCTTCTTTTTTTACTACAGTTAGGCTTCTTGTAATATCGGAATTTTGATCCATTTTTGCTTTTTCCTCCTATGTATCTGGCTTTTGAGCCTTTTTGTAATAGGGTATAGTCCCTTCAAAACTATTTTCCAATAATAAAAAAATTAGAGATGAATTGATCTGAAAACATAATGATTTGATAAGAGCAGAATGTCGTTCCTATAAAAAAAAATTCATATAAAAAACTAAAAGGTTTGATATAAACAATAATGATCTAGCATGGACAAAAACTGTCCTAAAAACTTTTCCATCAAAATTCCTACCCCTAACTAAGAGGATACCATAGAAAATAACAACTCGACTATTCAAAATATAAGCACTATATGTTTTAAAGGAGATTTTCTCAAGCCTTCACAAGTCTAATCAAAGACACAAAACAAATTTGCAGAAGGATTTTTCGTATTCATCAGTAGAGTTCAAAACTATTTGAACAAAACATAACCATCACAATCATTCATTCCAACAAACAATCAACAATTGGATACTCAATATCTCCTAGGACAAGCTAAAAGAGAATGCATTCGGAATGGTTTCAAGAAACCCAAATGTAGAGCATAGTCTTACCTAGAAGGAATAAGATCCAAGTTTAAGGAATGAAAAATTCCTTACCTAAGGTCAAGGCAAACCTCTCATTGTTCGACTTTTTTTAAACAACCCAAAATTGAACAAGAAACTTCTCTCAGACCAAAAAAAATATCACAATCATGCGATTACAGTCTCAAGTAGACGGTTTGGAGGATCAAACACTCAATAAAACATGTAGTCATTATCAAGAAGATAACAATGATTGAATCACATAAATCTAAGATTTGAACAAGAACTGAAATCAATCATAATATCCCAAACACGACACTCGAAGCTCAACCACTATTCACATGATAAAAAGGAAATGAACCCAGTTAGAGATCAACACAAACCTGGATCACTTATAAAATCAACCAAATTTCAATAACTTATGCCAACCCGAGATGGGCATTCAAGCAACAAAAAAATCCCAAAAAATAGAGGGAACCAAGTATTACCGGTCCTTGTTTCTCCTACATGTCCATCCAAGAAGGGTATTAAAACATCAAAACAAAACTTAAGAAGATAGAAACAGGAAGCTCATTATTGACCTAACAACATGCACTTACAGTGCTTAAAAACACCTTTGAAAATACCCATTCTAGGTTGAGCACAATCCTTTTTAAAACAAAAGATCAAAAGACCAGAATAAATCTTAAGCCGAAACGAAAATCAATAAATCGAAACCAAATCCCAAAATAAGCCTACAAGAACAAATTGACCATCATATTAATAATAAAAGCAAAACATAAAACCTTTAAACCCAATAGAGGTTCCAAAAACAGTCATCATTTTATTCTACGAAAAAAGTCATCCTAACAATTGTTAAACCAACCCCAGTTTCACAATGACCGAGTGAGTTCTATAGATCAAGAAACTTAAAACTGAATCCCTACAAAAACACACAAACACTAAAGGATACAACAAGTTGACATTTTATCAAACACATAATTCCCTTGAAATTTTATACCCATTTTTCCAAATAAGCAACAAATTTGTTTTCCACCTCCATTTGAAAACCTATATTCATTAAAAATATTCTATTTCACAAAACTATTCTTATCCAAGAAACCATGTCCAAAAGAAACACACAGAAGCAAAAGAAACAATCAACCATAACAGAAAACATTCTAAAAGATCTTTTTTAATGAAAATGTTCAAATAAAAGTAAGAGATTTTAATGAGATAGGGCCTATCATGCCCGGTAGTGCTCTTACCTTCTCTTTCTTGCTTCAATCCTTCAAACAAAGCTACCAAAAAAATATTTCCAACAAAAACACCAAAGCAATCCACTGAAACTTTTCCCATTATCTTTTTATAGTTTCCACGACGAAATTTTTCCATTATTTTTGCCATGTAAGGGAAAATTCAAACATGAAACATAATTGAACTAAGATCTCAAAAAATTAAAATACCACATGTAGAGCTAAAAATATCCAAAATCTCGAATGCACAATGAAACCAAATGGTTTATTTTTCCTCCAACCCATTCTATTATTCCCCAGAAGGTTTTCAATCGGGTAAAGGTTCATTAATTCCAACAGGATTGAGAGAGTCCCCTCTAAAAACTCCCACTCAATATTATCCTTTATTAGTTACAACTAGTAGTTCAAAATTCATTCCATCGAAATAACATATTTTCTAGCTCGACAACCTTCCACCATATTTTACCTTGGCCAAATCTCACAAGAAAAATTTATTTAATGCCACATTAAAACCTTTCCATGCATTTGGAATGGTGCCACCACCATCCAAATCAAACTACTAACAATTTCCACCCCCTCCTCCATAGGTTAGGTTTCCCCAACATTAGTTTAAGACCATAGTTTAAGATCTTAGGCATAGTTCTAATAGCTTAGGATTAATTAGTGTCAAAACTTGGAATGGTCTCCCCCATTATCCTACTTAGGAATTAATGAATAAATCACCTTAGTATAAGTTTAGGATAAGATCAATAATCAAACACTTAGATTAATTAGGTCCCAAATAAATTAATCAAAGAACGTTACCTTCTGTGGTTCATCAAAATGATGAACAATTCATCATAGAATGGTGAAATCAAAACATGATACAAGACACCCATGTGACCCCAATGCAAGTCTAGGTGCAGAAATCAGATTTTCTGACTCACTTGATCAAGGTGATCAAAACACTGAAAAAATCCTAAACATTCCTTGGATCACTACAATTGATCCAAGGTGTGATTAATCCTGAAATTTGCAATCATCAAACTGAAAAACAATTTCAATATTGCAAACTAGGAAATGAAAAATTTAGATTAAATTTACTTCCTTTATCCATATGCATAATACATAAAAAGGTTCATCATAAAAAGTATATGAAATATTTCATTAATAAATTTAGAATTGTCATGGAATGACGTTATCCAATTTTAGAAGATAAAACATATAATCTACAACAACATGATTAATCAGTTTTAAAGTGTACACTGTCTTCAAAATGAGAATCACTTAGTAAAGTTGCTACTTCATTAATGGAAGTGATAAAAGATAACAACCCTGATAGAGGCATTACATACCTCCCGTCTAAAAAGCATCATTGTCCCCAATGATTTACTTAATAGAAAATCATAAACAAGAAAAATAATCATACTTATAATTCTTCTTTCCACAAAATTTTCAAACATAAACAAATTTGTAGTAATTTAAGTTTTTCATAACTTATTACAACATCATAATTGTTGTTCCAATACTAAAAACTATATTACCTGCCCAAAACTAGCAGAAATTAAAGATAGTTTTCAAACAAAGTCTTTATTTGTCCCAAAAATGAGAGTTAATTATATTCAAACAAATGAAGAAAAATAGTTTTCATATCCTCAAGGTTTTCCCATGTTACAATTTCTTCATTAAACTGGTCCCATTGGACCTTGCATTGAATGATTTCATGATTTCGTAAGTGCAACCGGTGAGTTTCCAGTACTCTTATGGGTTCAACCATGATTATTCCTAGTTCTTGGACCTACAAGGAATCCCAATTTAATACATGTGATAAATTTGAAATGTATTTCTTAAGAAAATAAATATGGAAAACATCATGCATTCGTGACAAAGTGGGAGGTAATGCTAAGCAGTAAGCTACAGGGCTAGTCACTTCAACAATCTTGAAAGGTCCCATAAAATGAGGTGATAATTTGGATGTCTTTCCAAAGGTAATAGATCTCTTTTTAGGCTTAACACGTAAAAAGACTTTTTCACCAAGTTCATATTTATTATCGATCCTTTTCAGATCTGTATAACTTTTCTACCTATCAAGAGCTTCTTTTAATTGTTTATGAATTATTTTTACTTGTTTTTCCATTTCAGTAAGCATTTCAGGTCCAATTACCTCTCTATCTTCAATGATATACCAACTAACTAGAGTTCTGCATTTCCTTCCATACAATGCTTCAAAAGGTGCCATTTTGAAAGAGGGATGATAAGTATTATTGTAAGAAAATTCAAATAAAGGAAAGTATTCTTCCCATTTGTACTGTTGATCCTTATAATACATTCTTAAAATATCCTCAAAAACCTGATTTTACTCTCTCAGTTTGACCATTTGTTTTCACATGGTATGCAGAACTAAAATTTAGTTTTGTTCCTAAGGCTGAATTTAGCATTTTCTAGAAACGAGATGTCAGTCTAGGGCCTTTATTAGATATAATCAATTAAGGTACTCCATATAATCTGAAAATTTCATGCACAAATATTTTTTCTAAAATAGGTGAATCATCTTTAAGATTACCAACGATAAATTGTGCTACTTTTGTTAATTTTTCAACCACAACTAAAATAAAATCATATTTTTTTTCTAGACATAGGCAGCCCCTGAACAAAATCCATACTAATTACTTGCCACTTATATTGTGGTATGCTACGAGGATATAATAAACTAGCTAGGTACATATGCTCATGTAGACACCTAAAATTGGTTACCCAATTTGGTGTCCCTCACATTTGTTTATCTTCTCGGGTAACCTGGGGCACGTTCATATCACCATGGTCCCCTTGGGGTATTATTCAATTTGTGATTTAAACACCTATCCTAGGTTTAATTCACCCCATTATGCTTTACCCATGAGTAATTAAATATTAACTATTCAATTACACCCTTTTACATATATCCTAACCACTTATCTACCCCATATCTATTCTATCCATATATCCCCCCTATTTTTCCTCCTCCCAAACCGAGCAGCGGGATATATCCCATATTTGAGGTGACAGGATCACTCTCATCATTCCAAAAATCGCTCCTTTTGGCCATTTCGAGAGTCTATTCCCTGATCGGGTACTCAGTCGACACCGATTTTTTGGAACGGCGCAGATTTCATCTCGGTCGACGCCGATTACAAATAGGGGCCCAGAACTCAGTTCTGGTTAGATAGTCAAACGATGAGATAGACAGTGAATTAGACAAGGAGAACGAGAGATTTTAAAGCATCAAGTCTGAGCATCATCTATCAAGTGAGAGTGAATCCTATCCAAACCAATCCCTGAGAGGAGTACCATTACTCTGCTCCTACCACATCAACATCGTGAGTCTTCATCGATCTCTTGGTGACTCTATTCTTTCATCTACCACAGGTGGAGCCTTGGCAGTATCCTTACGACACTTGCAGATCCAATGAAGATCGACGATCTAGTCTCCACTGTTTGTTTCTCAATCTTCCTGCAAATTTTCCCAAGTCGATGCTGATTTATATCAGTCGACTCCGACCTACATTAGTCGACGCCAATTTGAACTAGTCGACGCCGATTTTCCTATTCGACGCCAATCAGCCTGCAGATAGGTAGAAGAACTCAAGTAACAGTAATCCAACATCATTGTTTTTTAAGTATTTCCTATTTCCTACTACTTTCTGTCTATTGTTTGATATTTTGTTTATTACCTTTGATCAGAAAATCTAGTCTTTTATGTACATCTTTTATCATGTATGCTTCTTTCCTTAATTGAAAACGTGGACTGACATCCACCGAGGGAGCTTATCGCTTTCTGGACCCACTTTTTGGGTAGTCCACCTAAATATCTTTTAACGTGGTCTTTTTATGTCAAGCATCTGTGTCTCACAAGTTGCTTGGATCTACTTTGTAGGATTGCTTTTGTGTGCCCGTCTTGTGTACATCGGCTTTCTTTCCCGTCTACATTTCTGGGTTTTGTCTATCAGGTATCGATTTTATTTGAGTTTTTCAAGGCTTTTGTGTTTAGTTTGGTACATTAACTTGGATAGGTAACAAGCGCGAAATTCTTGATCTACATTTTGGCACGCCTGATGGGACCCAACCAAAGTCCCTTATTGGTAAGTTCATCTCTTTTTCAGTTTTGAGCTTTGTTCTTTTTCTTCACTGATTTTTATCAGTTGTTCTTAAGCATTTCCTTCCATCATTTCAGTCTTGTTGCTTTCATTTCTGAATTTGCAAAGTTAGATCCTTTCTTTTTTTGCAAATCTCAATTCCAATTTCTATTTCTAAAAATTAGTAAATCTTTTGTTTGATTTCAAGATTAAATATTAGATCTATCTCTTTATGCAAAATTGTTATTTCCTTGAAATTTTTCTAGTTCCCTAAATAGAAATTTTCATTTTTCTATTATCTGGATATATCTTTCTAGATTGGTTTGTATGTTTGCTTAACCTTTCTTGCGGAGCACTTTGCTTGTTCATGGGATTTTTCGAGGGGAAGGGCTCAACAACGTGCTTTTTGAAGTCCACACACCTTGGAGAGATAAATCTATGGGTATTTCTCTTTTATGGTGTTTTCTCCTTTTTAAGAACTAAAAAAAAGAAGAAGACTTTTTTTGTTTGCTTTCTATCACATTCGAACATTTCGATTTTGGTGCTTAAAAAGCATTTAATCGCATTTGGGAAAGAATCTGTTTGACTTATCTTCATCGAAATCAAACACTTCATTTTTAGTGCTTAAAAGGAACTCTTTCTTCATCATTTCTGTTGTGTGTTTTCCATCTAGTTTTAATTAGGTTGGAAAATTTATCAAAATCGGTAGTGACACTATTTGATTTTCATTTTTCACCCTTGCACACAAAGCCAAAATCACTAGGTATAAAGCATTTAAACAAGAATTCCTCCCTTGGCCTCACCTACTTGGAAGTGATATCCAAGAGGAAGAGCCTACGCAGTACTCGAGCCGCGCTATAAATTCACGGAAGTTCTGGTATATATTGGCAAAGCACCCGACTCCCTTATCGTAGCAGTGTGTGAAGTGTGGGGGTAGGCCCCTATATCAAGCCATGTACCAGTCTTTTACTGAAGTGCCTTCAGGATCCTCACCAAAACATTCCCCAAACCATCCTTAGTTTGGCTATCTAAGTAGTTCCTGTTCTAAAAAGCGTTCCGTAACATTTTCTTTCTTAAAAGCATAAAAATTTAAAAGAGATAATCACCTACGCTACTTGAATTGTCTGTGCATTAGTTAGGTCAATCTTCTTTTTTCTCGCTATATTTCTATTTGTTTATGATGGTAATCACTCGATTAAAATCTAGAAGAATGGCTCAAATGACCCCTTCTTCCTCCGAGATCACCACTACTGTGGATGTTTCGGCACCCCCCAGATCTTCCTTAGGACCACTGTTAGTTGGTTCCCCATCTTGGTCATATAATCCTTTCTATCAGCCTAAAGCAATCCCTCACGTTCCAGCTTCCCCCTAGTCCTCTCATCATTCCAAAATCGCTCATTTGGCCATTTCGAGAGTCTATTCCCTGATCGGGTACTCAGTCGACACCGATTTTTTGGAACGGCGCAGATTTCATCTCGGTCGACGCCGATTACAAATAGGGGCCCAGAACTCAGTTCTGGTTAGATAGTCAGACGGTGAGATAGACAGTGAATGAGACAAGGAGAACGAAATATTTTTGAGCATCAAGCCTGAGCATCATCTATCAAGTGAGAGTGAATCCTATCCAAACCAATCCCTGAGAGGAGTATCGTTACTCTGCTCCTGCCACATCAACATTGCGAGTCTTCATCAATCTCTTGGTGACTCTGTTCTTGCATCCACCACAGGCAGAGCCTTGGAAGTATCCTTACGACACTTGTAGATCTAGCGAAGATCGACGATCTAGTCTCCACTGTTTGTTTCTCAATCTTCCTGCAAATTTTCCCAAGTCGATGCCGATTTATATCAGTCGACTCCGACCTACATCAGTCGACGCCAATTTGAACTAGTCGACGCCGATTTTCCTATTCGATGCCAATCAGCCTGCAGACAGGTAGAAGAAATCAAGTAACAGTAATCCAACATCATTTTTTTTAAGTATTTCCTGTTTCCTGCTGCTTTCTGTCTACTGTTTATATTTTGTTTATTACCTTTGATTAGAAAATTTAGTCTTTTACGTACATCTTTTATCATGTATGCTTCTTTCCTTAATTGAAAACGTGGACTGACATCCACCGAGGGAGCTTATCGCTTTCTGGACCCACTTTTTGGGTAGTCCACCTAAATATCTTTTAACGTGGTCTTTTTCTATCAAGCATCTGTGTCTCACAGGTTTCTTGGATCTACTTTGTAGGATTGCTTTTGTGCGCCCGTCTTGTGTACATCGGCTTTCTTTCCGTCTACATTTCTGGGTTTTGTCTATCAGGTATCAATTTTATTTGAGTTTTTCAAGGCTTTTGTGTTTAGTTTGGTACATTAACTTGGATAGGTAACAAGCGCGAAATTCTTGATCTACATTTTGGCACGCCTGATGGGACCCAACCAAAGTCCCTTATTGGTAAGTTCATCTCTTTTTCAGTTTTGAGCTTTGTTCTTTTTCTTCACTGATTTTTATCAGTTGTTCTTAAGCATTTCCTTCCATTGTTTCAATCTTGCTGCTTTCATTTTCTAAATTTGCAAAGTTAGATCCTTTCTTTTTTTACAAATCTCAATTCCAATTTCTATTTCTAAAAATTAGTAAATATTTCATTTGGTTTCAAGATTACATATTCGATCTATCTCTTTATGCAAAATTGTTATTTCCTTGAAATTTTTCTAGTTCCCTAAATAGAAATTTTCATTTTGTCTATTATCTGGATATATCTTTCTGGATTGGTTTGTGTGTTTGCTTAACTTTTACTTACGTAACACTTTTCTTTTTTGCGGGATTTTTCGAGGGGAAGAGCTCAACAACACACTTTTTGAGAAGTCCACACACCTTGGAGAGCTAAATCTACAGGTATTTCTCTTTTACGGTGTTTTCCTCCCTCTTTTAGGAACTAAAAAAAAGAAAAAGACTTTGTTGGTTTGCTTTCTATCAAATTCAAACATTTCGATTTTGGTGCTTAAAAAGAATTTAATTACATTTGGGAAAGAATCTGTTTGACTTATCTTCATTGAAATCAAACACTTCATTTTTAGTGCTTAAAAGGAACTCTTTCTTCATCATTTCTGTTGTGTGTTTTTCATCTAGTTTTAATTAGGTTGGAAAATTTATCAAAATCGGTATTGACACTATTTGATTTTCATTTTTCACCCCTTGCACACAAAGCCAAAATTACTAGGTATAAAGAATTTAAACAAGAATTCCTCCCTCAGCCTCGCCTACTTGGAAGTGACATCCAAGAGGGAAGAGCCTACGCGGTACTCGGGCTGCACTATAAATTCACGGAAGTTCTGGTATATATTGGCAAAGCACCCGACTCCCCTATCGCAGCGGTGTGTGAAGTGCGGGGGTAGGCCCCTATATCAAGCCACATACTGTTCTTTTACTGAAGTGCCTTCAGAAATCCTCACCAAACATTCCCCAAACCATCCTTAGTTTGGCTATCCAAGTAGTTCCTGTTCTAAAAAGCCTTCCGTAACATTTTCTTTCTTAAAAGCATAAAAATTTAAAAGAGATAATCACCTACACTGCTTGAATTTTTCCATGCATTAGTTAGGTCAATCTTCTTTTTTCTCGCTATATTTCTGTTTGTTTATGATGGTCATCACTCGATTACAATCTAGAAGAATGGCTTAAATGATCCCTTCTTCCTCCGAGATCACCACTACTGTGGATGCTTTCGGCACCCCCCAGATCTTCCTCGAGACCGCTGTTAGTTGGTTCCCCCATCCTGGTCATATAATCCTTTCTATCAACCTAAAGCAATCCCTTCACGTCTAGCTTCCCGCAGTTCTTCAGAAGTATCATCTACTTTTAACGTAGAGTATGTTCCTCGTAGGGACCTTGAATTTCAGGCACTCCTTGATTGCAATCCAGTAGCCCTTATGGACTATCTAGTACATAAGTCTATTCAAATATCTGATCAAGGGACCACCAGTCCAACAAGTTTACGATTATTCCCGTGAACCATCCTAGGATTTTGTAGAATAGTTGGCCTCATTTTTTATCCCCATCGAACCACGGGAAAAGGGTGGCGCACCTATACCTCCTTTTTCTCTTCCACCAACCATGACGACTAGTTCTCAAATAGTCTTGCCTATTCTGAGCGCTGCAATTATCTCGGCTATCCCACAGCCTACTTCCAAGAAGTCTTCTGCCTTAGCTATAATGGGCTCATCTACGCACTCACATATTGCTGTTAATTCTTCTATGTTGTCTATGGTGTCTCAGGGTTAGTATCTCTTAGTGAATCAACCCCCTTTCACGAGTCAGTTGGTTCCTTCTTCCCATCCTCCACCTCATCTTTCTTCTAATGCTCCTGCGATAGTAACCTTTACCCATCCTCTAGGATCGGCGCCCTTAATAACCAATTTGGCAATCAAAAGCCTCATTCAGACTTTGTTCCCCACCATGTCCAATCAAGTCAACACCCATGTTCCTCAATCCGTTTCGATTCAATCAAAAAGTGTAAGAGCCCATCAATCACAGGCTCTGTCTTTCATTCAACCACTTTTTTCTCAACCACACGTCATCTCACAGCTTGTCTATACACAGGCTCCTTCATAGCAAATACCTCACCAGGTGTCACCCAGAACACCTGGTTATTCCTCTTACCATCCTGTTAACCAACAGATGAATCCCCCGTTAACACCACAAAAAAATCCACCAATTTCTTCTTATATGGGACATACGAACATCCCTCCTCAATTTGACGTGGTCCAAATTCTTTTCAAGAAAATCACAGACCTGGAGGCATCCACCAAAGGGGCTCGTCCCTCATACTCTTTTGAAGAAGTATGTAATGAACCGATTCATCCATCAGTGGCTTTTAAGCCTTATCCTCCCCAATGGGAACTTCTTAAATTTTCAAATTTTCATAGTCGGAAGGACCCTCAACAGCATCTACGAGCATTCAAACATGCTTGCTACATTATAGTCCAGGATCAGGAGCTTATGCTCCGTACTTTCCCTATGTCTCTTGCAAGACTTGCTTTAGACTAGTATAATAACATTCCCCAACATTCCTTGTTTTCTTTCTCTCAATTGGCCCAGATGTTTGTTGAAAACTTTTTGATAAATATCACACATAAGATCTTGATTATAGATCTTTATAATATTTGTCAATTCGATGATGAGTCTATTGCACACTTTTTCACTCGTTAGAGAGGGATAATAAACCAATTGTCTTTCTCGCTTCCTCAATCTCAACAGATCGAGTTATTTACTCAATCCTGTGCTAATCATATTTCCTCTACCTTAAGGATCTAGACCTTTCACACATTCAAATAATCCTTTACGATGGCATGCAAACTTGAATATCATGCCATCGAACAAGGGAAGTTAAAACTTTGTTCTAAAACTAAACCATATTTTTCTCGGTTTACAAAATCAAACCCTTCCACTTCTAAAGAGAAGAATCAGGGATCCACCAACGCTATCGTATTAAAAACACCACGAGCCGATACCATTTCTAATCAAACACCATGGAAAGACTCTTCATCTTCTCGAAAAGGACCCTCATCATCTCGATCTTTTACTTCATTAGGTGAATCATATGCCTCTATCTTGGAAAAAATGTTGGAAGTTCACATGATCGAACTTCCCCTATTAGAAATTTTGATGAAAGCCAAGAACGTCCATTCTGGTATAGGGAAAATGACTTCTGTCATTATCATAGAACCAAAGGTCATGACATTGAACGATGTCAGACCTTCAAGAATCTTGTCCAAAAATTCATTGATAAAGGCGAGCTCATTTTGGATAACCCAAATGATCCCCCAAATCAGGCACGTGACGTGTTTAAATGACCTTTTCCAAATCATTCCCCAAACCATGATGCTTCAGGGTCTCAAAAACTAAACACTCATACTATCATCTTCATTTCTACTGAAGAATCTTCTTCTAAACCTGAGCCATCTGCGAACACATCAATAGAATCAGAGCCTCCTACCGCTCCGCTAATTGCTGGGATTCCGCCATCCTCAGACAGCCCGTCTTTGAGTATTCCCACATTGTTGAAGATAGATTCACCTCCCTCTACCTCTTTATCTAATCTTCCATCCCTGCCTGAGACAGTGTCATCCTCATCTGTCTCATCTTCGGACATTCTTTCGATACTCGAGACATTTACATCCCTTCGAGTTTCCACTACATCTACATCTACTTTTGTTTCTCCCATTTTCACTGCAACTATGCAATTGGTAAACATACCTATAGTTGTACCAACTTCAATAGAAGCGTCTTTGATTTTAACTCTTCCCATCTCCTTTCCCACAGTAGTTACACCCAAAATTACTGTACCAGAAGTATCTCCCTCACAAGGAACTACTTCTTCATCATCCACTTCTTCCGTCATTGATACTATTTTACCTATTAAAGGGAAATCTAAAGAAATAGTAACGACACCTACACGCTCGGTTCCTGAACTTAAATCGAGACAACTAAGATCTAATGATACATCATCCATATCTCCCCATTTTCTTCCCCCCAAAAAGGTTACAGTCACCTTATGCGGATGAAGTTGTCACTATCCCTGAAAAAGGAAAACCCATATTTCGAACCATCAAGAATCTTGGTGCTTTCCCTCAAAAATCCCTCTCTATGCCTCATAAAAGATTGGAGTTATCCACTAAGAAGGCATCTTCTTCTACAACACCTTCTTCACCAGCACCTTGTAAAGTGGATTTACCTATTAGAAAGGTGTCATCTCTTTTATCAGGATCATCGTCTTCGTCCCCAAAAGACAGGGCACCTGTTGTTCCTCTAATCAAAAATACTTTGGGAGCTTCTCCCTCATCTAAGTTGGAATTATCTAAATCATCATCTATTTCGATCAAGCAGCCTTCTTTATTGAAAACCACAACACTTGTTACATCTTCATCATCTTCCAAATCTATCCTAGGAGCTCCTCCACCACCAAAATCAATCCAGTATCACTCACTTCCATCTGAAGTGCTCAAGACTGCTCCTCCTGATGTCTAAAAAAGTAAGATGATCCCTAAAAAGACTATTAAACCAGACATGCAGGTTATTTTACCTCGGTAATCTATTGAGGTAAAAGAGGCACCTTCGTCATCTCTGTCCTCATCTTTGTCTACCGGGGTTCTATACTAAATTTTTTTGTCAACTTATCCAAGCTTCATCCATATCCCTTCCCCCGATCAAACCCTATAATCCTAAATGAGTAAAACCTTCCTGGTTCAACTCTGATTTGATTTGTGCTTACCATCAAACTCTGGGTCATGACACCGAGGGGTGTAAAGCTCTTCAATCTATCGTTAATAACCTCTTGGAAGAAAGTGATCTTCTTTTGGAAGAGGAGGAGGAACAAGTATCTGTTGTTGTCCTAACTTCATCTGAGCCTCAACAGTCCATTCATACCTCTAGTTCTGTTAATTCCACTATGGATGATCTTCCACCTTCTCAAATCGACACAATTCATATCGCCACTAGAACCCGACAATATGACAATCCGTCATCATCCACAACATCTCGACCATGGATTGTCATTTCTGTAGCCCCTGAAGGAGCTCTTCCTTCCTCATTAGCTTTGAGACCTTGGGTCTCTATTCATGCTTCTCCTCGGGCTCAAATTCCTGTGTCAGTTGAGGAGAGTGTTATGAAACAACTCACCCATGCTCCGGTCAAAATGTCTCATTTTGACCTCATTCAATCTTCTCCGTAGCATCACTAGGTTCTAATTGATAATCTGTGTCACATTGTCATGAATTCAGATGAGCCCCAGCCTTTCGATATGGTTGTTAGATTGAATAGACCATCAACTGCCATTTATTTTGATGATTCTGAAATACCTCCCCTTTCTGCCGAGGATTTAGAGGCTCCTCTTTTTATCACGGGTCAAATCAACAACACTACATTAAAATGCACTATGATCGACAGTGGTTCTACACTCAATGTCATTTCTTTCCACACATTCGAACAACTTAAATTACCTAAGAATGTAGTGTCACCACCACCTTTCGCCCTTCGATCATTTAACGATCAGCTGGCAGTTACTTTAGGAACTGTGGTCTTGCCCATTCGTGTAGGTAAAAAATTTCTTCATGAGATCTTTTACATTATTGAGGGAAAATTCCATTACAATATGATCCTATGATGCTCCTGGATTCATACAATGCATTGCATCCCATCAACCCTCCATCGATGCTTAAAATATCATTATGAGGGCAAAATCTATACTCATCCAGGAGATCCTTTTCCTTCTACACAATGCGACATGACCACAAGGTCTGCCCCTCTAAAGAAGGATGCATCCTCTTCCTTACTTGCAACTAAATTACCGAATTTCTAAAATCTGGAAGAGACATTGCAGCGTTTCTCGCTAGGAGAACTTCCTCTCCTTTCTTTTGACGCCCATCTCAAGCCTAATGAGTATGGTAGACCAGACAAACAACCAAAATATCAGCTAGGTCTTAGTCGCATCGTCACCATTAGTCTACCCAATCAATAGACTAAATTCATTTACGGTGGTCTTGATACACCTCACTATTGACCAGATTCTCCCCCTAGGGCCAAACCCTATTCAGCAGGGTTTGATTGTCTACAGAATTCCACATTTGCAAAAACTTATTTATAGCAATGTGCGTGGAAGGGATTTGCCCTGGGACAATATGAACAAGGTGTGCATGACCTCACATCCATTCCAACTCTTAAACCACATCAAAAATTTGGTTTAAGATTTAAACCCCTCTCAAAGGCCACCATCACCATTCTCGATGAGCCTCTTTTCATTGAGGAACCATCTTCTCCCGTCAGGTCAGAAACATCATTTGATGAGGATGACGCCATTTCCATTCTGTCTAACTTTTTTTTTAGTCAATACCATTTCCTTAGGACCACTGACCTACAAAACTAATGACAAATCCACTTGCATACCGTTAATCTTTCTTGAAATAGTTGGAGATGATTCTCCCACTATCAACACTATCCACTGTGCGGATGATGACTCTGTCCTCACCTATCTAGGGGCAAAGGATTCTTATCTTCCTAAAACCATCCCTTCTAACATGTTTACGCTTCTCAACGAAGCCATTGTTGATCTTAATATAGGGACTTCTAAAGACCCTCGCATCATTAAGGTCGGAAAATCGCTTAATCCATAGGAGTTAGGAGACTTCACCACTTTTCTTTCCAACCATTGTCAAGCCTTTTCTTGGTCATATGAGGATATGCTAGGACTTTATCCCGATATTGTGGTTCACAATATTTTTACTCTTCCTAAAATCAAACTGATTAAACAAAAATTACGTAAAATGCACCCTCGAGTAGCCCTTCTTGTTAAAGAAGAGTTGCAGCGCCTGCTTTCGGCTAACTTCATCCAACCCATCGATTATCCACAATGGGTTTCAAACGTAGTACCAGTAACCAAAGCTACTAGGAAAATTTGAATTTTCACCGACTTCCGGGATCTTAATCTTGCTTGTCCAAAAGATTATTTTCCTCTACCTAATATTGACCAACTAGTGGATTTAACTGTGGGTCACGAGATGCTTTCTCTTATGGATGGTTTCTTTAGGTATAATCAAATTCTCATTGCACCAGAGGACCAACATAAGACTTCCATCATAACTCCTTGGGGGAATTTTCGTTATCGTGTCATGCCTTTCGGTCTTAAGAATGCAGGAGCAACCTATCAATGAGCAATGACCTATATCTTCCAGGATCTCTTACACAAAACTATGGAAGATTACGTCGACGATCTCCTCGGTAAATCCAAATGCCGTCAAGATCATATTTTCATTCTTGCACCTCTCTTTGAGAGGCTTATTCGCTTTTGTCTTCGCCTAAATCCATCTAAATGTGTGTTTGGCGTTCTCATTGGTAAACTCTTAGGCTTTTTCATTTCTATTAAAATAAAATCTATCCTTGAGATGCCTCCCCCTTCTAACTTAAAGCAACTCTGCAGTCTTCAAGGATGCCTTCAATCAATGCGTCATTTTATCTCGCAACTGTCAGACCACTGTCAACCTTGCCATCACCTCCTCCATAAGAATGTTCATTTTGAATGGGATGAGCGTTGCCAAAAATCCTTTGATGATCTCAAAGCTTATCTTCTTTCTCCACCTGTGCTTACACCTCCACGTGAGGGGGAGCCATTCTATCTTTATATCTCTATGACTGACCATGCTCTGGGAGCCATGATCTTGCATCAGGATGCTTGTGGTAAAGAACAAGCCGTCTATTACATCAGTCGTACTCTCCATGAGTATGAAACATGCTATTCTGAAGCTAAAAAGCTATGTTGTGCTCTTTTCTTTGCAACTTCTAAGCTTCGTCACTACCTCCTCAATCATAAAACTTACATTGTCACAAGTCTCAATCCACTCAAGACAATGCAAGTGAAGCCTTATCACAATGATTATATCACTCATTGGCTCATGCTTATGATAGAATTTGATCTCAAATTTATCCCGCAAAAGTCTATCAAGGGTCAGTCATTGCAGATCAATTAGCTGATGCTCCTCTTCTGGACACTCAAGACCCTCTCGCTCAATTCCCTGATGAGTATATCCAACAAAATGATTTCTCTCTTTCTCTGCTTAAAGTAAAACTCTTCTTTGATGGATCCAAATGCCACCAAGGGGGAGGTGCAGGTTTCGTTATGATTCCTCCATGGGGTGCACCTATCCTAGTTGCGCACAAAATTAACTTTGAGTGTACCAATAATATGGCTGAATATGAATCTCTTGTGTTAGGTCTTCAAAATTCCATTAATCTTGGCACCCGCTATATCGACATCTTTGGTGACTCTGAACTCATCGTTAATCAAGTCACTGGCGTCTATCAATGTAAGAATGATATCCTTCAAAAATATCACGATATCGTTCTCTTTCAACTTTAATCCTTTGATAAATTCACTATCCAAGCTATCCCTCACATTGCAAATTGATTCGCAGATATGATGGCTTCTTTAGCCTCACTTATTTTGCCTTTTACCAAAGACTCGCAACTTTATGTGGCTGTGCAACGATTAGACAAACCATCTCATCTCAGGCAACTGACTTCAATCAATGCCGTTACAACCAATACACAAGACGAGTGGTATCAACACATTGTTGATTGTCTATCTCATTCAGTTCTTCCTCCAGATCTTACTTCCAATGGTAGAAGATCTTTTATCATGGGCACTAATCACTATACTATTCTAGGCGGAATCCTCTACAAACATGGTTTTGATGGCATTTTTCTTTGGTGCCTCAAAACCCCTGAATCATCTAAGGCTATCCAAGAGGTCCATGACGGTATCTGTGGGGGACATTTTAGTGGTTTGGCCGTAGCTAAACGCATCTTACGCTTAGGCTATTATTGGCCTTCTCTTAATTGAGATTGTTGCAAATACACTAAGAAATGTGTCAAATTCCAACAACATTCTAATCTTACGCATATCCCTAGTCAAGCTTTGCAACCTGCGACAGATTTGTGGCCTTTTTCGCAATGGGATCTTGATCTCATTGGTCTTATCAATCCCCGCTCTTCACAGCATCATCATTCTATCATTACTACCACAGAATACTTTACTAAGTGGGTGGAAGCTATTCCCCTTTCCTCAACAAAAGCTAAACCGATTGTTGATTTTGTTTATCAACACATCATTTGTCACTTTGGCACTCCACACAAACTCATCACAAACAACGGTAAATCTTTCAAAAATGTCGATTTACAGAATCTCTGTGATGCTTTCAATATCAAACTCAAATTTTCTTCTCCATACTATGCTCAAGCTAACAGCTGGGCCGAAGCTTCCAATAAAACTTTGCGTAACATCCTCACAAAGGTAACTAGTCGAGCTAGTAGGGATTGGCATTTACATATCCCTTTTGCTCTCTGGGCTTATTAGACTAGAATTCATACCCCTACTAGTACTACTCCCTTCTCTCTTGTCTATGGGTCTGAGGCTGTTCTTCCTTTGGAATTCCAAATCCCATCTCTTCGTGTTTCTCTCAAAAAAATTGTCTCTGATGAGGATTATCGTCAAGAGCATCTAGCGCAGCTTGAGTTGTTAGATGAGCAGCGTCTCAATGCTCTTGAACATCATCAAGTCTATCTTGAGCATGTCAAACGTGCTTACAACAAACACTTGCAGCACCGTGACTTCAAAGTTGGTGATCTTGTTCTTAAAGAAAACAAAAATGTCACTACACTAGAACAGAGTCAGCGTGGTAAGTTTGCTCCTAACTGGATGGGTCCATATGTGGTTACTCATAAATATGGATCTAGGGCTTACCGTCTATCTTCCATGGATGGTGTACCTGAAATGGAACCTATTAATGCCTTGCATCTAAGGCCCTTCTACTGTTAAAATCTATCTTACATGTTCTTAGTCGCAAAATAGATCTTTCATCCATCTATAACCAGTCATACCTTTTTGTAGTGATTTAGAACTATGTGGTTCTCCGCGTTGTGTCTTTTTCTACCTTAAAATATGAGTACCACGGCTCTAATCATGGCATTTTTCTTATGGATATGTTCCTCCTCATGGTAGGAACACCTTAATCACTTGTTCATTTGTCCCTAGTGTCTATCTTAATCAAATCTACTTAGGGCATGAGTACGCGTTTGTATACGTTTTCTTTCCCTCTATCTAATATATCTGGTCTAAACTTAGCTTCCTTCCAACAACGATAAAAAAAAAAAAAAAAGAGATGCTATCCAAAATTCCTAAAAGATAGACTGATCCCTTGAAGGACAGCTATCCATGCATTATTAAGCAAATCAAAAGATATAGACCATACCCTTGAAGGATGGCTATCATTAAATTCAAACTACAGACCATTCCCTTGAAGGACGGTTGTTTCTCTCATGGAATTTCCAAGGCTTCTCACATTTATCAGCCTTTTCAGTAACATATTTCCTCTTTGTTTAGTTTGTTTACTTTTTAGCATCACTGAAAGACTTCTCGTATCGATCAGTCTTTCCACATCTAGCAAACTTCCCGCATTGATCAGTTTGCTTTGTTGTCAAAATAAACATCATGAAGCTGAGATATAAGACCTTTTGTCGATCATATGTAGAACCCTATTTTCCCAATATGAGCGTGTATTCTGTCTTTTGTAAATTCCGACAAGATACATACTTACTTCTCCTTCCATTTACCTTCTAGATCTGGTTTGCAACTAGCTAGTGTCAGGTTTATTTTAACCTCATATATGGCCTTGTATGCATGGTCTTTGAGTTTCCTATCAAAATTCTCTATTTATGGTCGGTTAGGGGCCTAGCTTATCATTCTTTTTTTCTTATCTAGGGGTGTTTCCTTTATTTCCCATTATCATTTCTTGTTCATTCAGTTAAAATGACATTTAACATGTTAATTTAGTCAAAATATATCATCTATCTAATTTCATCTTATCTACTTTTTTCCAAAAGAAAATATATCATAGCATGTATTATCAACACATGTGAATCTATCTATCTATTTTTCATCAAAATTCAATTAAAACATCTTAAATATATCAAATCTATCAATCACATCTATCCATCTATCATCTAAAAACATGTTCATCCAAGTTACCCTACATCTGCCTATATCTATTTCTCATCAAAATTAAATCCACATATCAATCACATCACATCAACATCATGTCTATCTATTCTAGGAATATTAGATCACACCTATTTATCATCTATCAGCATATGTCTATATCCATTGCAATTACATTACATCTATCCATGTCTATCAAAATCAAAATTAAAAGCATAAGTATAATCATTTGACAAAGAAAATGATGAATATCTATATACATACATGAGTATCTGTATAAAGAATGGGTGGCTTTCAATCAAGCCATCTATATCATACATAAAATATGTGTTCGAATCGAGGCTACATCAATACATCGATACAAAAATATATCTCAATCTCTAAATCGTAAAGTCTGATAGGTGGAAGACAATATCTCCTCCACCCTCCTCTGGACCAGGCTATCTCTCCTGATCGCCGCCTATCAAACTTGACATGCCTACTGCTGGGGGCCTACCTCCACCTCACCCTCTCCCAGTGCTCCCTCCCTCTGACGCACCACTAGCTGTGGCTGTCGTAGATCTCCTCCTCGCACCGTAACGAGGCACCTCAGGGGCATGCTATGCTAGAGCATCCTCATACTATCTCACCTCAGCAAGGAGAGACTGATATGTACTCAGGCTCACTGTACCAGGTGTTTGTAGTGTCGCTGTTGGTGGCAGCCCTCCTATGGTCGTACCCTGTGTCCTAGACTCTGATGTGGTACCTGTATCACCATATTTGGCCTTGAGGGCCTCGCTATGTCGATGATAGTGATCCCTCTGCTGGATCGCTATATCTCGCTCCTGGCGAGCTGTATCCCTCTCCAATATCAAGACATCCCTATCCTCTGTCAGAGCTCTGATCTCCTTTAGGGAAACCTAATGTGTTTACGTCAGTGTAAAATGCTCTCCCTCCAGCCTCTCCAGCACTGTGGCTATATCCTCCTCATCATCATCTATGGATGCTAGCAAGTGTTCTGGAAGCTCTGTCGAGTACCATGCCACATAGCCGTCATCCACCCCGACATCATCATCACTGTCTACAGAAGGTGGAGCCTCCCTCAATGGATCTTCCAGGATCAAAATAAGCAAATTTGTCTCTTTGTTGTCTCATCTATAGGGACTGTAAGTGGTCGGCACTGTCTGCACTAGGTAAAACTGTCTCAATACCCGTATAAATGGGACTTGCTCCCACATATCAGGCGTGCAGCCCCTAACCACCCTGCTCCATCTCAACCCCACCAGGTGAGCATCCTGACTAGCCCATGTTGGAAATACCTGATATGGTCTCCAGATGACCTACTCTGGTGTCAGCGTCCTGAAGCGCTCGGCATACCAATCAGCGGATCTCCCTGTATCTCCTGGGGACATGTCGGCCCTCCATCACTGAAATCCATAGTCAATAGCCCCCACTGCTGCTGACATCCATGAAAGCCCATATGGCTTGATCATTGCTATGTGCTCATATGCCCAACAATGGAGCACAAAACTAACATCAATCCGTGTCCTCCTGCCAGTGGTATACATCCATAGCTCATAATATATCTGTGCTATCAGGGCGTCAGCAAATGTGAACACCTATCTAAACTACAGGATATCACAAATACAATCTAGCAGTAATAATGGGAATCTCCCACCTCCTGAATCTGGTAGAGAAAAGTAGGAGATCACCATCTGAATCAATACTATACGTCTGCTCCTGGCATCATCTTGTCTATACTGTGAGACTATCCTCACTGCCTCGGACACTATCTCTGACTCATCTGCCCTATCCCCATATAACTGTCCTAGGGCCCTTTGCTGCTGCTCTCAGTGGGCCTGATCTTAATAGGGTTCCCCGGTGATCGGCAGCCTCAGGATCTTGTATATGTCCTCCGTGGGTGATAGTCATCTCACCCGTCCTGAACCAAAACGTGCAAGTCTAGCTATCCTATCATCGTACTAGTGCTCGCATCAGCTCTACGTCTCGTGGTAACTCGTCAGTAGCACCGAAAGCCCCCGAGCCCAACAAAAATCTAGGTGGCGCCAATCTGCATCAGTCACATCAGGGAGAATGGTCTCCAGAAGCTCAGGGGATAGCATCCTGCATGTGTAACACCTCTCGTGCTTGCATCCATGACATTAAGAACAATGTTAGCTTCCCATTTATCCAAATCAGAACATCAAAAACCTATATTCTATCATCTGATTAGGATAATGGTAAAATCGGCGTTGATGTAACTAAATCGGTGTCGATCGACACCTAGTCGATGTCGATTTAAAGTAATCAGTGATGATCTAATATAATCAGCGTCGATTTACTAAATCGATGCGCCGACTGGGAGAACCGAGTGTCAAAAACACTTACTCCCCATTTATGCCTTTTTTCTCTAAAAATTGAGGAACCTAGTATGCTATTTTACGAAAAAATTATACAAGAAAGTTCGGCTAGGTTCACTTACCCCTGGTTGTGTCCTCTTCCACTTCTGACTGCTCCCAGAAGCTTTCCATGGTGCTCAAATCCAATTTTTGACTCTCTCTGAATCAATCGTCATGGTCTAAATAAATCGTTCACATTTTCCGTTCGCATATTTATATGCGCTTGGTATGGTTGGCGCCGATTTCTTTGGTTGGTGCCGATTAGTCTGGATCGCCGCCGATTTGAACCTATTGTTGCCAATTGGTTGCACTGTAGCTTTTTGCCATCTCCTAAAGTCTTCTTGCCATAGTGTTGATTCTTGGCTTATTTATCTGGTCATTATTGTGCCCTGAATGTTGCCTTTTGGCACATACTTTCAATATTATCGTCCATTTCGAGCTTGTCCCCTCTACATGGGGTACTCACATTTTTGGCAGCTAAGAGTTCATGGGTCTATAGGAACTCACGTCATCTGCTTCGCAGACCATTTGGTTGTCCCTACCAATGTATCTCTCTTTAGGTGCTAACTATTTTGTAGCCCTCCTTACACTCACGGGTCTGTAGGTACTAACGTCATCTCCTACAGAGACTGTCTAGATTTCCTTACCAATGTGAGTTCCTTAGGTTGCTACTTTAATGATTATTCTTGTGCATCATTAATGATCAGATCTACTCCAAACATCTAGCTGGGCATCCTGTGTTTTCATCTACCTTTTTCAAACTTGGGGATCATTTTTTCTATCACCCATCCCATCCCTAGTTTGAGGGGGATCACATCATCACTTTTTCCTCCTTTCTTCTACTATCCTTGTTTTGTCTTACAAATTTGCTTATCACAAGTTACTCGAAAAAAAGGGGCAAAATGTAGACACCTAAAATTGGTTACCCAATTTGGTGTCCCTCACATTCGTTTATCTTCTTGGGTAACCTGGGGCACGTTCATATCACCATGGTCCCCTTGGGGTATTATTCAATTTTTGATTTAAACACCTATCATAGGTTTAATTCACCCCATTATGCTTTACCCATGAGTAATTAAATATTAATTATTCAATTACACCCTTTTACATATATCTGAACCACTTATCTACCCCATATCTATTCTATCCATATATCCCCCCTATTTTTCCTCCTACCAAACCGAGTAGTGGGATATCTCCCATATTTGAGGTGATAGGATCACTCTCATCATTCCAGAAATCACTCCTTTTGGCCATTTCAGGAGTCTGTTCCTTGATCAGCGCCGACCGGTACTCGGTCGACGCTGATTTTTTGGAATGGCGCTGATTTCATCTTGGTCGGCGCCGATTACAAATAGAGGCCCAGAACTCAATTCTAGTTAGACAATCAGACGGTGAGATAGACAGTGAATTAGACTAGGAGAACAAGATATTTTTGAGCACCAAGTCTGAGCATCATCTATCAAGTGAGAGCGAATCCTGTCCAAAACAATCCCTAAGAGGAGTACCATTACTCTGCTCCTGCCACATCAACATCGTGAGTCTTCATCGATCTCTTGGTGACTCTGTCCTTGCATCCAGCATAGGCGGAGCCTTGACAGTATCCTTACAATACTTACAGATCCAGTGAAGATTGATGATCTAGTCTCCACTGTCTGTTTCTTAATCTTCTTGCAAATTTTCCCAAGTCAACATCGATTTATATCAGTCGATGCCGACCTGCATCAATCGACGCCGATTTGAGCCAGTCGACATCAATTTTCCTAATCGACACCGATCAGCCTGCAGACAGGTAGAAGAACTCAGGTAACAATAATCCAACATCATTTTTTTAAAGTATTTCCTGTTTCCTGCTGCTTTCTGTCTGCTGTTTATATATTTTTTATTACCTTTGATCAGAAAATCTAGTCTTTTACGTACATCTTTTATCATGTATGCTTCTTTCCTTAATTGAAAAAGTGGACTGACATTCACTGAGGGAGATTATCATTTCCTGGACCCACTTTTCAAGTAGTCCACCCAAATATCTTTTAACGTGGTCTTTTTCTATCAAGCATCTGTGTCTCGCAGGTTTCTTGGATCTACTTTGAAGGATTACTTGTGTGCGCCCATCTTGTGTACATCGGCTTTCTTTCCTGTCTAAATTTCTAGATTTTGTCTATCAGGTATTGATTTTATTTGAGTTTTTCAAGGCTTTTGTGTTTAGTTTGGTACATTAACTTGGACAGGTAACAAGCATGAAATTCTTGATCTACAGCTCATCCTTAACACACTGACATTCCAGGCAATGTGAAACAAAATCAGTCATGTCTCTCTTCATCCATTTCCAAAAATATTGTTTTTTTTATATCAACAAGCATTTTTGTCACACTGGGATTCCCTGAGTAAGGTGAATTATGAAATTCCATCATTAAATTTTTCCTTAACTCATTTCCCAAAGGTACATACACTCACTTTTCATATCTTAAAATTCCTTCATTATCATAGTTAAAACCCTATTATTTTACATCATTTGGATCTGCAACAAGTGCTCTTTTTACTTGTTGAAATTACAAATCAGAATCCATGATACTCTTCACCTCATCCTTAAATTGAGTTCTCAAAGTTACAAATGCAACAATATGTTTTCTACGGCTTAGTGCATATGCTACTCTATTTTCTTTACCTTTGATGTAACTTATGTCAAAATCATATTGTGATAATAATTCTAACCATCTTCGTTTTCTTGCATTTAGATTTTGTTGAGTGAAAATATACTTTAGCCCAAGGTGATTAGTTTTTAACTCAAAAGGTCTTCCTAAGAGATAATTTCTCCATACTTGAAGTGCATGAACTATGGCAACAACCTCTAGGTGATGGGCAACATAATTCAACTCATGTAGCTTGATTTTCCTACTCTCATAAGCTATAACATGTTCATCTTACAACAATATACCTCCTAATCCTTCTCTGGAAGCATATGTAACTACCATAAAGCTTCCACTTGGATCCAGTATAGCCAAAATAGGTGCAGAAGTTAGTTGTTCCTTAAGAGTTTTAAATGTTGATTCGCATTTATCACTCCACACAAACTATTTGTCTTTCTTTTGTAATGAAGTAATTGGGGTAACAACTTTTGAAAAGTCCTTAACAAATTTTCTATAATAACTGACAAGCACCATGAAGCTTCTGAATTCATGTACATTTTTAGGTGTAGGCCATTCAACTATGGCAACAATATTTGATGGATCAACTGTTATTCCATCTTTTCTTATGACATGTCCTAAATAGTGCACTTTTGTGTCATAAAAAGAACATTTAGAGAACTTACCAAACAATTTTCTTGTTCTCAATATTTCAAGTACAATTTTCAAATGCTCATGGTGCTCATCAATAGTTTTAGAATAGATAAAAATATCATCCAAGAACACGAGTACAAACTTGTCCAAGTATTCTTGAAAGATATTATTCATTAGATTTATAAAAGGCGCAGGTGCATTTGTCAAACCAAAAGGTAAAATTGTGAATTCATAATGTCCATACCTTGTTCTAAAAGTTATTTTATGAATATCCTCATCCTTAATTCTCAATTGATGATATTCAGAATGAAGATCTATCTTTGAATAAACTAATGCTCCACGCATATGATCAAATAGATCATCAATTCTAGGAAGTGGATATCTATTTTTGATGGTTGTTTTGTTTAACATTCTATAATCAATACAAAGTCTATGTGTTCCATCCTTCTTTTTCACAAAACTTACTGGTGCTCCCCAAGGTGAGATACTTGGTCTTATCAATATTTTAGACAACAATCCTTGTAACTGTGCCTTAAATTCTACTAGTTCATTTTTAGTCGTTTGATAAGGTGCCTTAGAAATAGGTTCTGTTCTAGGTTTGATTTCTATTGTAATGTCAAATTCTTGTTTAGAAAAAAAAACCAGGTAGTTCTTCCGGAAACACATCGCTGAAATTTCTTAACGGATATTTTTATGAGAAATCACTATCCTTTTCTATTGTTTCAGAAATTTTTACTGCATACAAAGTGCAACCTTTATTTTTGGCCTTGTTAAGCTGCATAGCTGATAGTTTCCTAACTAAAATTTATCGTTTCACTCCTTGAATGTTTGCTATTTTCTAAAGATCATCAAGGCATCTAATGTGGTTTTCAAAACAATCAACTTTTTCTTTATGATAAGCAAGCCAGTTAACAAAAAATATGACATTATATGACCCCAAATGAGCAACATAAAGATCTACTTCATTGGAAAAACTTGATAATTCAAAGACAACTCCAAAAAGACATTTACTAACTGTATGGACAACATTATTACCATAATGTACAATCCAATATTTATTCCATTATTCCCACTTTTATTTTTATTTTTGCAGCGAATTTACTAGAAATGAAATATTCTAAAGCTCTAGTATCAAAAAGTATAGTAACAGGTGGACCAAATAATTTACCTAGCACTTCTATGGGCATAACTTACTTTTCAACTTGCTTATCAACTACTATAGCATGTATCTTATGTTGCTAATTGATGTCATATTTCTTTAGAGGGAACTATTTTATATAGTGATCCTCACCACATTTGAAACGATCCCCTATAGATCCTATTTTTGGTTCAAACTTATTTCTGGTCTTGAAATTATTGTTTTGACCTCCAAAAGGTTTCTGCGCATTACTCTTATTCTTCACAAAATTGTTTCTAATGTTCATAGCATGTTTATTTGTTGTTTTATTATTGCTATCAGTCACAAACTTGTTTTTGAATCCAAAATTTTTCCATGCCACCTTCTTAGGTGTAAGAGACGAAGAAGAGTTGGAAATTTTCTTTCGATTTTCTTCTTTATGAGTAGAAATTGCCTTCAATTTATGTTATTTTCTTATTGGTTTTTCTACAACCCCTTCCATAGTCGTTGGGATATGCACATATACCTCTCCTTCTATGACATGATTCAATCCCGTAATAAACTTGCGTATCCTAAACTTTTCGTCAGTTTGATACTGTGGAATGTACTCAAGAAGTTTGGTAAAACTCTCCTAATACTCAGTCACAGTTAACTTTCCTTGAGTTAAATTATAAAATTCAATCATTTTTTGATCATAATAGAGTTGTGGTAGCTAGCATTTCCTAAAGTAGCCCTTAAATTGATCCCATGTAATGCTTGATTCATCAATGTTAAATTCAGCCTTATGGCTATCCCATTAAGAAGATGCATCATGGGAAAGTTGGTAAGTTCCCCATACTATTTTTTCTTCTTCTGAGAAGTTCATTATTGCAAAGTAATTCTCCATTTCGTTGATCCAATTTTTAGCCCCATCCCCCAGTGTAGTGCCATCAAAATTTGGTGGACTTATCCTCTTTATGTCACTAACAAGTTCAATTGCCAATCTTGCCTTTTTATTTTCAAGTGGATTAGGTGCATTTGCAACATTATTATTGACATTCACAACATTATTGTTATCAACGCCTAAATTTCTAGCATTAGCATTTTTTCATGGAGGTGGTTGATTGTTATTATTAACATCATCTTCCTCCTCATTTACCATTACTTGTTCTTCAAGTACAACAAGACGATCTCTTGTGTCTAACAAGGAAGTGAAAGAGGGATTCATGAGAACCGATGTAGAAAAGTGATGCACCATAATGAAGTTGCACTCTGATGGTAACGTCAAGCCAACACAATACACAAGATTTGAAACAATGGAAAGAAAATTCCAAGTAAGAAGAATGGGTCTGCTCATACTCATAGATCAAAAAATAGGAAGTACAAATAGGGGTGTTGTGTAATCCCCATGCCTAAATAGGGAAAGAAACTCAATGACACCATTAACGCATATGACGTTGACTGACGCAGATGACACCACTAGAAGAGTAGTTACAATTCCAAATAAGGAATGTAACTCTTATGACGCATCGACACAAATGACAATGTCAGATTCTATGAGAGAATCTGACACTTGTCATTTGACTTCCTAAGACCTATGACTCTCACAAGGCGAGATGACTCACCTAGGTGATGTGGACGATGATTGGACAGTCACACACACCAACACCCCCCCCTTCATCGAAGCTGCAGGAAGAGGACAAGGTAAGCCAGAACAGAAAAGAGAAGACTCCCTTAGACAACTAAGAAAGATGTTTCAATCAGCCCCGGCAACTAAAGGTCTGATAAGGTGCCCATGTACAAACAACATCTTTCTGGAAAGAAGAAGAGGAAAAGAGGAAGGAAAAAGGAGTGCTATCCAGCTCCCCCCGGAAGATGATTTCTGATGGACTCCTAATGAATCTGAAGGGACCAAAGGTCTGTGATCAGAAGGAGGAGGAACATGGAGAGTGTTGGAAGGTGGCCCAATATGAGAAGGAGATAATATATCAAGAGAAGCGGTGACAATCTTGTCAATCTCCATAAGGTGAGAGTCCGCAAATATAGATATATCATCAAGAGAGCCCTGAAGGGGCAAATGAACTTGCTACGGTGGAGATTTAGTGGAAGCTAGTGGGAGGGGCAACTCATGATCTTGAGAAGAGGCAGTAGGTTGAAGAAGATTCTGCATTGTGATGTCGATATCCTTGAGCATATCATCCAAGTTTGAGTCAAGGAAATCAATTTCCTGTTGTGGAGGATTATAAGAACCCTTTGAAGAAGAAGCAATCTCGAAGTCTCTGGAAGCAACAAGCGATGGAAGAATCTCTAGGCTAGAATCAACAGAATCAGTAGATGCTCATGATCGGGAAAACCTGAGATCCAAGGTAGCATGGTGTGCAGGTGAGAACTCAACCAAAGATTCCTGTGGAGGAGATTCACTAGAAACTATGATAGGAGCAATACTAATTTCTGAAGGAGCATGCACAGAAATATGTGTGGGCTGGCCATTCGTAAGAAAAAGTATCAGTGAACTCACTTTCCTCCATGGATGTAAGATCATTAGAAGATCCATAACTAGATGAAGGAGGATCAAAGTCTCCATGAAAATTCTGAATGAAGATCCAAGCTCTTTGCGCAGACTCGGTGAATTCTAATTGACATTGAAGGTCCTCTGGTATAGTAAGACAAAGAAGCCCGTATGCCATATCATTCTTGTTCAACCAATTTTGGTGATGAATGCAGTCAATAGGTTCAGGTGCTAAACCAAGAAGATGTGGTAAAACAAATTGTACATAATACAACGATCAAGTATCCCACTCTTCCATTGTAGGTAGTTTCCTGGTCCTAGTTGAACAATGGAGCGATGAAATTCAAAGTCCATGACGAGAGGAGCCTCCAAGGAGCACAAGTATTAACCCCCCCTTTTTGTGGCACTTTATAATTCAGTGCATTAATTACAACCAAATGTGACTGTGTTCCGAGAACCATTTTGTTACCCACCTTTCAATTAGCGTAATAACGTGCAATGGTGGAGACAACAATCAAGGTTCGTAGGGTGCAACAGATCAACACCATGCAAGCAAGCACAAGAATGAGAGAAAATAATAAGGGGAAGATAGGATACTTTGTGAGAAATAACATCTCACATCGCACGAAAGAATCCCTTTGTCGTAAGACTGTGGCGAACGTGCTTACAAGTCCACAAGAAAATGAAGGGATAGAACAAAGCTCAAGAAAAAAATGAGCTGAATTAAGCAATACAAAGACACCCCCCAGAAAGTGCAACACTTTATAAAAATAGCGTGTTTACAAAGATAATGATCCCATCATCTAGAGTGCGATAAAACATGCAACTTTGACTAAAGAAGTGCTCAAAACTGAGCAACGAGTAAAAAGTTATAGCAAAAACCAATTCCCACAACTGATGAGAAAAAGCCAATAACCCTGCAAATGGATTAAAAAAGTCACCCTAAACGCATGCAAAAGGTTTCGTATGTATGCCCATTGGAAATGGCATGGAGTTTGAGATAGGGTTTGTTTGTATTGCGAGGAGGGATTAGCCACCTGCCAATCCCAGACCTCACCCTTCGTCTTCGGCACTCGACGGAAGGTTAAAAATACAACAAGCCAAAAGACCAAATTTTATAATGCCAAAGAAATGAAATGTTTTTACCTTATACCTTTTAAAAGTAATGAAACAAAACGTTTTTAAGAAAAGTGATAAGGTAAAAAGTATGCAAACACGTTTTTTTTAAAAGGTGAATAAAAAAAGTATTTTTGGAAAGATATTACCTGGCAGCGGACTGTAGCTGTTCACTGCAAAAAGAAACATAACTGCCACTGCAAAAAAATACCACCAAAATAGAATATCTCCATAACAGTGCAAAAAAATGCTCAGAAAAGTGCAGAACCGAACGCCAGAATAGTGCAGAGCCGGGTGAAGGAGAAAACACCTGAACAGAGGGGAAAACATAGAGAACAGTCCAAAAAATGCCTGGAACAGTGCAAAAAACTGAACAGAGTGTAGGAAAAAATGCTATGAGTGGAGAGAAAACCACGTGTAGGACAGTCCACAAAAACATGGAGTCAGATTAGAGCAGAAAAACACCTGGAGGGAGCATAAGCTGATGACCGTGGTTTGGAAGTTACAGCCAAAACACGTGAGTATTTTTGCAAAAAACCGTGAGAGACCAATAGCCAAAAAAGTGAGTTCAGTTTTGCAAAAAACGTGAGAGACTAGAGCTTTGCAAACCGTGAGTAGTTTTGCAAAAAACGATGAGAGAACCAAAGGCACAGTTTAAACATGAGAGGCAATGTAAGCAAGCCATGCCAAAAACGTTTTGAGCATGCTCTCCAGGTAACTTCGAGACTAGCAATGAACCACAACGATGAGGAAAAAGCTCATAATAGTCTGAGTATACACTAGTGAAGAAAAAAACAACGATTACAACCAGTAATCACAGGTCCATGCCAAAAAAATGATCTCTTCTTTTACCTTGGCAGATGTTGAATCTGAACACAACCAACAAGAAACACACAAACAACCCAGAAACAACAACCATAAAGATCTAGAAATATCCAAATACGAACTCAGTTGATAAGCAAACCAACCAAATACCTTAACTTGCAACTACTAAAACATCAATACGAGGTGAGCAATAATTCCAAAATGATAATTGAAAAAAAACTTACACACAAGGAAATGAGAAGAAACCAGAAGTAATAAACAATTGAGAATCGAAGAGTGCACGTTTATCGAAACCAGCTCTGATACCATGAAAGAGGGATTCGCGAGAACCGATGTCAAAAAGTGATGCACCACAATGAAGTTACACTCTGATGGTAATGTCAAGCCAACGCAATATGCAAGATTCAAAACAATGGAAAGAAGATTGTAAGCAAGAAGAATGGGTCTGCTCATGCTCATAGATCAAAAAAAGGAAGTACAAATAGGGGTGCTGTGAAACCCCAATGCCTAAACATGGAAAGAAACTCAATGATGTCACTTAACGCATATGCCATTGACTAACGCATATGACACCACTAGAAGAGGAGTTACAATTCCAAATAAGGAATGTAACTCCTATGATGCATTGACGCAAATGACAATGTCAGATTCTATGAAAGAATTTGACACTTGTCATTTGACTTCCTAAGACCTATGACTCTCGCAAGGTGAGATGACTCACCTAGGTGATGTGGAGGATGAATAGATAGTCACACACACCAACAACATGTAACACCACTAAAAAAGTGGGTGGATGTTTGAGAAAATTTCTTCTTCTTCCCTTTGGTTAATGACGATATTGCTGAAAGATCAAGGATTGTGACTTTTTGGATCAGATATGAACTAATAGGTCCAAGAGCCTCTTTTGTAATCATTTACTTCATTTAAGGAAACATATCATATGTTTGGGGCTCTATAAGTGGAATGTTTTTCATCTCTTGCTTGGTTGGAAGTAAGTGCCTCTTACATTGCCAATCCAGGAGATAAGAGTGAAAACCATATGCATCTGTGATGACTCAGTGAAGCACCGATCTCTCATTCCATGACTCGGTATTAAACTGATCTCTCATGTTAACTTGTTCAAGTTAATATTAGGTTCTTTTACCCACTAAGGGTCACTCAAGTGTTTTGTCTAATAAGCCTATCTGAATATCTGTTACCAATATTCATATGAAATCCCGCTACTTAGACTAGGTGACATAAGACAATGTAACCAATAACTTGTGATACTTTGGCCAAAGTTTCTCTAGATGTTGACCACGTTTACATTCCAAGTCACCTCCATGACCTGTTGAAAGGAGTATGTATTTCAACACACTCATATTTTTATCTAGATTGGTCTACCTTGAATTTTTTCAATCAAACCCGAGTCAAAGTTTCACACTAAATAGGGGCAGCTCACAAGCACTAGTGTGGAAGAGTACTCGTGGTGACTAAGGATAAGTAGAAATACTCAATCGAATATCCTTGATTGGGTGTGTTTAGTTACCCTAAGTCAACATGATTTGACCACTGCTCTATTCCATGTGTTTATCTTTGTTTAGAGTTGAACTATGAACTGAATTTACACTTATGTCAATCAAGTTAATTAAACTAAGTGGGATGTTGAAGCATAGTTGTCTGCATCACAATATCCTCATAATGACTCTCATACTAATAGAACATGTACTCTCTTGCAGCCCCCTATGTCTACAACAACCTGGTCAGTTCCTTCAACTGTAGTATCTTTCTCTAAGAATGTTGAGATTCATTTACCCATCAATTTATTATCTAGTTTAATATTATCATTAAATAATGCACCCAAGGGTTCACTAAGTACGATAGATCCAAAGAGGATTCAAAAGGTGCTTTTACACCGATTGAAGGTATGCAGATAAAATTTTCATTCAATCAAATGGAGCGTATGAATGCTTAACCCTTATATCCATAAATCGGTAAATCTAAGGTTGCTATCCAAGTAAGTAAGGTGCATTAAGTTTTGGTACTACAGTTTATCAGGTGTAAGACAATCTCCAATGAGATGGGGATACATTAGACTAGTGTTATCCTGATTTCTAAATCTTCCTGATTCATTATTATGCAGCATTCACTTTACCATTTTTTGTTTACATAAAGAGCATTAAGCTCAACCATCCTTAGTGATATAATCTTGTCACATAACAAGGTAACCGAGGTAGTCTTAGTTGTAATGATAAAAGGTAGTATCGCTTTTACTCAGAAACTCAGGACTATATGAAAAAGTGAAGAAATAAGATGAAACATAAGAGTTGTATCTCTTGATCAAGGAATACCACATTCATCTATATAAAACTATCCTTGATTCCCTTTTTGAAGGTTTCCCTCCAATCAATTCTTGTCATCATAGTGATACCTGTTATCCAAAATTCACCCCTCAATGTAATTTTGATAACATGCATCAAATTATTCAGTCCCAAGCAAGTAAGATTGATTCGAGGCCCAAAATCATGTTTTTTGGGGTCCCCTCGGCCTTTTTTCTTAACTCCCCCATCCAAGAAGAAATCCCAACGAGTTAGAAAAAATGGAAAAAATGCAAAAATAAGGTCGCAGGACTGTTTTAAAGCATTTCGGGTTTGAAAGGATTGGGTTGTACCATTTCGGGTCGTACTGAGGTTTGTCGTACCAAGCTTGGGGCCGAAAAAGCAAGAAAATCGGCTATGTATTTTGTCCCAGGCAGTCCGCGGGATAGTTGGGACATCATGACGCGAGGGACGCGAAAATCTGAATTGGCCAAAAGCAGGGAAAAAATGTCTAAGTCTTCGTTTCGCGCGGTTTGGGACATCTAGGACAAAAGAACGCGCGGGACGCGAGTCGGCTGATTTGCTGACAGGAAGCCCGAATCAGGCGGTTTGGAGATATTTTTCCTAGGCAGTTTGGGACATCTAGGCCAAAAGTATGTGAGGGACGTGTGGGAGGCAAAAAAGGCCGCAAACAGTAGCACTCGAATCGGCCCAAGCAGGAGATTTTTGTCTTCAGTTGGGGACAACAGGTACGTGAGGGATGCGCAAAGCCCGAATCAGGCGGTTCAAAGAGACAAGGAAGCTAGAAGAGTGGAGGGTGGAGGAAAAGCCAGGCCAAATTTGGCTACGTGTTTCACGCAAAAATCCGAAAGGAGTGTTCTGGCCCGCTTCCCCCACCAACGAATCAGGTCATCGCCACGTGTCTTCAAGGGCCCTGGATCGAGCCCGTGGGGGAAAATTTAGAAATTTTCCCCAAAGTGCAAAAACAAAAGAGGAAATGCTCGTAGGAAGGGCCCATGTCTAATCAGTGCCCGCCACATGTCTTTACCTCATTGATCCCAGTGGATGAATCAGATCCTTACAATTTTTTTCCAAAGTGGCAGAACGGATAAAAATTCAAACTATTTTGCCCGCCGATCCGATTTTGGCCTATTTTTGCCCTAAATCTTCAAATTGCCATATCTTTCGATCCAGAGCTCAGATTTCTCACGTTCTTTATATCAATGGAAAGCTGCTTAAATTTCTCTACACAATTCCTAGGTCAATATTGTAGTTTGGTTCAGTTTGGAGAGAGAAAATCAAGAAACATCTCTAGCACGTGGTAGTGGCCAAAAATGACGTTTCAACAACCAGTTTTAATGCAAAATGGGTCGCATTCTTGCTTTAGCATAGGGTTCTCAGGGCTACTGGTTCTGTAAGGACACCCATGCTATTTTAATGCATCTTTAGAATGAGGAATGGGCTCCCATGTTTTTTCACGTCTTCTCTCTCTTGGGCTCGACCCATGCATCCTATAAAAAGCCAGGATTTGGCTTCAATTTCCAAGTGGGGAACATTCTTCTTTGGATAGCAAACTCCCTTCTTTCACATTCAACAAGTGAATTTTTGCAAGTATCAGACCTCCCATTTAATGGTTGTAATAGCAACTTCTACCTTTTTGCATGTTGTAATGCAATGATTTCAATATTTGGAGCAATGACAATACAGGCTCTGTGGATCAGTTTTCAATCCTTTAGTTGTGTTCATTTGCTTCATCTTCAGATCTTTCAATGCACATCTTATTAGTTTGTGCATGATGTTGCATGTTGCATTTCCATGATCTGTGTCTATCTGGCAGAGACTAGAAGTGTTCACCACTCCTCCTTTGGTGTATCACCTCTATTAGTTTAGTTTTCAATTTTATGCACTCTTCTATACTCTGTCTCCTTGGCAAGATTAGAGTAGGATTAGGATTCAAACCCTCTGTAATTGTCCAAATAACATATCTGAACAGAGGAGTTTGAGGAACCATCCTCTAATCTGGAGATTCCTCTCTCATTTTTGCAAGTCCCACACTTGGAGAGAGGTTTCAATGTTGTGTAATCACACTGGATGCTTAGAATGATCAAACTAGAAATCTGATCAACATTCCAGGGGGTGCTGTGATTTTGCACTAACAGTTTTGGCACGCCCAGTGGGACCTTAGAAGTCTTCACTTTTATTGCAACAAGATTGATGTGCACTTGTTGTAAGTTCCAGCGTTGAAGGAGCTTTAAAATCGCACATCTAGCGACTCTAAAAGAAGCATAATCCACTGGTTTCAGCAGTCCATGCCTTGCAAATTTATGAGAAGAATACAGACTAGGTCAAGAACTAGGGAGGAAGGATTATTTGTTCATCTGCACCTATCTCCAGGAAGAGATAAGAAGGGGAATAAAAGCTCAAAGATCTCCATCTCCGCCTAATAGACCCTCTGTCAACACCTCCACCTGGTAGGCCTTTCATCTAATCAACAAGGGTTCTCTGGCCAATCAGAATGGTGCAACCACTGAATCCGTATGTCAATTTCACTGGCAGCAGCCCACTTGCTCTCAATGCACAGACATCCAGTTCCTAGTTGCAGCATTGAAGAACATTCCATACTTCACTGGAAAGAACCAGACTACTCCTGGTGATCATGTTAAAGACATTGCCAACCTTTGTGCAATTCATGAAATCAATGAGATACAAGTAGCTGTCAAATTGTTGGCATCCTCATTCAAGGGGAAAGCTTTACAATGGTTTAGGAGCCTTGGAGCTCAGGTTCTATCCACAAATTGGTACTCAGCTATGTATAGTCCCTCCATGAGCAGTTTGGGGAGAAAGGGAGACAACTTGTCCCTTTTGGAACAGCTGACAACCATCAAGAGAGCTCCCAATGAGTAGCTGACTGACTTCAACTTCAGATTCCAAAGAACTTGGGAGAGGATTCTAGTGGTAGTAAGGCCAGCAGCAGAAGGTGCTTTTCTATACTACCTTAAAGCCTTAAATTCTGATATTTCTATGTTGATTCAATCCATGGGGGGCACAACCTAATCCCTGTTGCTTATAGCATTACCATTAGAGCTGAAAATTGTCTTGATTCAAGCTGGAAAGCTAGCTTCTAGGCCTCCCATGCCATTATATCCAAGTTTAGAGAGCCCAAGTACTAGCCAAGTGCCTAATTTAGCTTCTATTCCCACTCCTAGAAATCAGAGTTCAAACGAAGACTTCTACTTCATCTTCTAGTGCCTCAAACGAGCTTCGAGAAGTCATGAAGCAATTGCAAAATTTAGGTAATGAGTTGGTTACTCTCAAGAGATAGCAAGCCCAAAGTTTTAGACCTTCCTTCCAGCCTCAAGCTTAGTACCTAGGCTAGGCCCCCATATCAACCTCATAAACCACCCAATCTCAGGCTGTACATCAGAATCAAAGCCAAGTAAGGCCTCTTGCACTAACAGACCATTTCAGCCCGATAACCTCAATGTTGCATCCACATCTAGAGCCTTAGTACCAATGTAAAATAACATGGCCCAAGAATATGATTGGTGTTTCCCGTGTGGTCAGCCACATAAGCAATCAATGTGCTTTAATGTTGCATTAAATCAGGCTCTTATGGTGCAAACCATTGGTGGGTCACAAGAATCCAACCACAAAGAGGATCAGCAGCAAGAAGCACCTCAGCAAAGAACATCTCCGAACGAAAATAATCTTGTCAATTGGTAGGCTGAAGATTTCTGTGGTATGAATCAAATACCCTCTCAAAGTGTTGTAGCCAACACAAGGTCAAAAAGGAGAAATTTGGGTGAAAGACAACCATTGGCTCCAAATAATCCGCAACCTTCTACCACTCCACAAGCTGTTTGCAAACAAAATGTAGTTCCAAACATGCAAGGAGCACCCAAACCAGCTCCTAAACCAACTCACATGCTAGTTGCTGCTGCCCATGTGCAAGGAATGAATGTGCAAGCTAAAGGATAGTAGAGGGATGCTTCATCCCCATTCAACATCATTGATCAGATGAAGAAGACAAATGTAAATATATCAATGTGGGAATCACTATCCATCCCAGGCCAAAGAGATTTGCTACAAGCTGCCATGAAGGACTGGACAACTTCAAATCAACAAGTCCAAATGCAAGAGAAGGTGCTCACAAATGCTTCCCAGCCTGAAGGGAATCATGGAGGACAGCAAGGTAAAATGTTGAAGCCCCCTCCTTTTTATGTCAAATTAATCATTGGAAACCAATTGGTGCACAATTGCATGATTGATTCCGGGGCAAGTAGCTCGGTGATGCCCAAGACAAATAGTTGATCAGCTAGGACTTCAATATGAAACCATATCTAAGGGGGTAGTGCAGTTGGATGGGGACAGCAGTAACAACAGTTGGGGTGATTAGAAGGTTTGAGTCTTACACTTACACACATGTCCAAATGTTGTTGTTTAACAAGATGTATCAGTTATAGACCTATCACCACTCTTTGCCCTATGTGCTTGTTAAGAGATTTCACACCTAAGATTAGAGGTTACTTTTCTGCTGATTAGTCACACATGCTATTCAGAACGAGGTATGGAACCAAAGCTACAATCAGGTCTGAACCTATTGCAAACTTCCACATTGAGCCCTACACTCCAAGTTAGATCAATGCCAACTGTTCGGCATTTGATCAAGAAGATCACCCAAGCACTGATGAAGCTGACACTAAGGTTGGAAGCATCCCGGATCTAACTCTTGATGAATGGGTAAACAAGGTGCATGCTTTTGATCCTTATCAAGAAGTAGAAGAATCTGAGCTAGGAGTTTATTGCATACATGAAGAAAATCAGCCCATTCCTAGCATCACCAAGCCAGACCATAAAGGATGACAATGAGGTATGGCAGCTATGTTCTTTGATGGATCAAGAAGTAGACAAGGTGACAGGAGGGGGAGCCATCCTGGTTTCACCTCAAGGTAGTAAAGTACTATTCAACTTTTAGATTTCGGTTTGCATGCTCTAATAACACAACTGAATATGAAGCCTTAATGCAAGGGACTGCATTGGGCAATGAAGAGAGGGCATAAAGAACTTGCAAGTCTTTGGTGACAGTGAATTGATTGTAAATCAGGTCAAATGGCATCATGCTACCAAGAATGATATACTCAAGTGCTACAAAAATTGGGTATGGGATCTTATGGAATATTTTGGAGCTTTTAGCATCAATTCCATCCTAAGAAAAAGGAATGAAGCAGCGGACAGACTGGCAGCAATTGGGGCTGCATTTGACGTTGTAGAAAATATCAAAAGTGAAAAATCCCAGCCTCATATCAAAGTGGTTGTGAGACCAGCTGTTCCGGATAATAACACAAGTTGGCAAGTGTTCGAGAATGATCAGCAGATTGTTAATTTCCTGCAAGAAGAAGCTGAGTTCTCCGCGAGGAATCAAGACAAGCTGGAGCAACACTATGGTGACCAAGTGGTGCAGCTAAGAACTAACAAATTACCAAAATGCCTCATAACCTTGGAGTCAATCTTCAACCTAAATGATCAGTTCCGGAAGGAGAAAGCGAACATTCAAGTAAAGGGTGAAGATTCAGAACCTATTTTAGTAGATGAAGGCAAGACATTGCAAATCGGCAAAGTAAGTACTCCACAAGAGAAATCTGATTTTGTTTAGCTTTGTCAAGAGTTCCCAGATGTCTTCGGTTGGACTTACAAAGATTTAAGAGGTTTCAACCCAAAGTTGGCACAACATACTATTGAGTTGGATCCGGAATCCAAGCCTGTCAGGCAAAAGCAAAGGCCTGTAAATCCTCATATCGAACCTCTCATGAGAAAAGAGTTAAGCAAGCTCATTGAGGACAGTATCATCTTCCCCATCAAACACTCAAGTTGGGTTGCAAACTTGGTGCCGGTAAGGAAAAGAAATGGAGAAATAAGATTGTGTGTGGACTTTCGCGATCTAAATAGAGCATCACTCAAGGATCATTATCCGCTTCCATCAATGGAACAAATATTGCAGGTTGTAGTTAGTTCAGAAAGGTTTTCATTACTAGATGGATATTTAGGCTATAATCAGATAATGGTGAAGGAAGAAGATTAATTCAAGACGGCCTTAGCTACAAAATGGGGCATGTATGCTTACAAGAAGATGTCATTTGGACTGTCAAATGCTAGAGCAACATTCCAACGAGCTATGGATATGGCATTCAAAGGCTTGATCAATAATATAGTGCTGGTATACCTAAATGATATCACTGTCTTCTCAAAGAATGCAGCAGACCATCTCTTTCACCTCAGGCAAGTGTTTCAGAGGTGTAGAAGGTTCGGGGTGTCATTGAATCCAAAGAAGTGTATATTCTTGGCACACGAGGGAAAATTATTGGGTCACATTGTCTCTAGGGAAGGGCTAACAATTGATCCTGAAAGGGTTGAAGCCATCCGAACACTCCCATTGCCACACCACAAGAAATCTCTTCAAAGCTTCTTAGGAAGGATAAACTTTGTCTGTAGGTTTGTGCCTAATTTTGCCACTCTTGTGAAGCCTTTAACAATGATGTTGAAGAAGAGTCTGGCATTCAAATGGACAGCAGAAGGAAAAGAGAGTTTTGAAAACATCAAGCATGCAATATCACAAGCTCCAACTCTTATCAACCCAGACTTTTCAAAGGACTTCATGTTGTATGTGTTTGGAGGATCAGATACAATCTCAGCTATCTTAACACAGCTGAATAGAGAAGGTTCAAAACAGCCCATAGCATTCTTCAGTCAAACCTTGGAAGATTATGAAATAAAGTATTCTTTCATCGAAAAGCATGTCCTTGCCGTCATTAGAAGCTTGAAGAATTTTAGACACTTGGTCTCAAACAATAAGATTCAACTACTGGTGTCTCATGCTAGTATCAAGGACTTTCTCCTAAACAAGGATTTGAATGGAAAGAGAGCAGGTTGGATCACTTGGGTGATGAAATATGATATTGAAATCAAAGTGACCAAGCTAGTTCATGGCAAAGGCTTATGTGAGCATCTCACTTCCAAACAACTAGATGGGTCAAAAAGTGAAGAGGATGTTGTCCTACTACTACAGAATGATCAAGAATAACCAGCTGATGATGCACTCATCCCATGTTGGACTCAAGACTTGGTGCATTACCTCCAAATAGGTTTGTGCCCTCCAGAAGTGAGCAAAGAAAAGAGGAGATACTTTAGATTACAAGCTATCCCATATGTACTCATTAATGGTATCTTGTTCAAGAAAGACATCCATGGTGTTCTATTAAGATGCATTGGAACATGTCAAGTTGAGAAAATTTTACACGAGTTCCATGACGGGGAAGCAGGAGGCCACTTTGCCCCACAAGTAACAGCTCTCAAAATCATGAAAGCTGGTTACTATTGGCCTACTGTGTTCAATGATTGCTACTCATGGGTCAAGAAATGCAGGAAATGTGCATTCTTCACGGGGAAAGAAAGGTTAGCAGCGCTGCCCCTTCATCCAATTTTAGTGGATCAGCCATTCATGCAATGGGGATTGGACTTCATTGGGGTTATCAACCCCAATTCAAGTCAAGGCCACAAGTGGATACTTATAGCAACGGATTATTTCACCAAGTGGACCGAAGCAATGGCACTCAAGGAGGTAAATGAATCTAATATCTTAGATTTCTATGAAGGGATAGTCACGAGGTTTGGTGCCCCTACCACTATCATATCAGACAATGCATTGGCATTCCTTGGCACAAAGATCACTGAATGGGCTGTCAAGAATTGTGTGTATCTCAGCACTTCATCGAACTATTACGCTCAAGGTAATGGCCAAGCCGAGTATACGAACAAGAACCTACTAAGAATCATCAGAAGGACTCTGGATGAAAATCAAAGAACTTGGCATGCAAAGCTCAAATCAGCCCTATGGGCTGATAGAATCACACCCAAGAGGTCTACAGGAAGCTCTCCATACAAGCTTGTGTACGGGAAAGAAGCAGTTCTACCTATATCACTTGAGTTGCCAGCATTGGAACTCATGAAACAATTAGAACTAGCTGAGTTTGAACCCATGGAGGTTAGATATGCAGAATTAATGAAACTCCAAGAAACTAGAAAGCATGCAACTCAGGCAATAGAGAAGGATCGAGCCTCGATCAAGAAGACTTTTGATAGGAAAGCCAAGGCTAGAACCTTCCAAATTGGAGATCTAGTGTTGAAATGGGATGCAGATCGTGCAAAGCCGGGAAAGCATTCCAAATTTGATGCCATCTGGAGTGGCCCTTACATGATCATTGGATGCAAAGGTAGCAATGCCTTTCGACTGACTAAGTTAGATGGTGAAGAATTGCAGATTCCGGTCAATGGGATCTATCTTAAACGTTGCTACTAGGAAGAAAGCTTCTCACCCTTGTAAACATTAATTTAGAATTTCCATTCCTCTAAGTGCTTATGCACATTGTACTATTGTTAGAGTAGTTTTATTTCGCTAAGTGCTTGTGCATATGTCCTATTGCTTCTAGTACGTGCATGTTTGCAGTTCATCAAGCTCCTGGAGAAGAATTGCAGCCACGGGAGAACCAGCTCAACAAATGTTTCAATAGCTCAAGGACACAGGTTTCAAATTTCAGATCAGCTGAGAGGTTATCAAATAAACTCCATGCCCAATGGATTGCTACAAGCAATTGGCCGTTCTTCTTTTAGCAGGAAGATGACCCCGCTGAGTCGCCAAAATTGTTATCCAAAATTCACCCCTTAAGGTAATTTTGATAACACGCATCAGATTATTCAGTCCCAAGCAAGTAGATCGATTCAAGGCCCAAATCATGTTTTTCAAGGTCCCCTCGGCCCTTTTCTAACTCTCCCATCCAAGAAGAAATCCCAACGAGTTAGAAAGAATGGAAAAAATGCAAAAATAAGGTTGCAGGACTATTTTGAGGCATTTCGGGTTTGAAGGGCTCGGGTTATACCAGTTCAGGTTGAACTGAGGTTCGTCATACCAAGCTTGGGGCCAAAAAACAAGAAAATCAGCTAAGTCCTAGTCCAGGCAGTCTGCGGGACAGTTGGGACATCGGGACGCATGGGACACGAAAAGCCGAAATGGCCGAAAGCAAGGGGAAAATGTCTAAGTCTTCGTTTCGTGCGGTTTGGGACATCTGGGACAAAAGTACGCACGGGACGCAAGTCATCCGATTTGTCGACAGGAAGCCCGGATCGAGCGGTTCGGAGATATTTGTCCCAGGCAGTTTGGGACAGCCGGGCCAAAGGTACGTGAGGGATGCATGGGACGCGAAAAGCCGAAAGAGCCGAGAGTGAATGGAATCTCGCCACATGTCTTCACCTCAAACAGGAACAAGGAAGCCCAAATTGGGTGGTTCGGAGATATTTGTCCCAGGCAGTTTGGGACAGCTGGGCCAAAGGTACGTGAGGGACACATAGGACGTGAAAAGCCGAAAGAGCCGCTAACAAATCAAATCTTGCCACGTGTCTTCACCTCATTGGCCCGACGGGAAAATTTTGAAATTTTTTCCAAAGGCAAAAACAAAAGGGAAATGGTCAGGAAGGGCCCGAAAGAAATTTTCAAAGGATGAGCCCATGGATGAATCAGAGCCTGACACGTGTCATCCAAGTGGTAGAGTGCGGAAAAAATTCAAATATTTTCCCGCTGATCCGTTTTGGCCTGTTTTTGCCCTAATCTTCAGATCGCCATAACTTTCGATCCAGAGCTCGAATTTTCACTTTGTTTATATCAATGGAAAGATGGTGAAATTCTCTACACGATTCTTGGGTCAATATTGAATTTTGGTTCATTTTAGAGAGACAAAATCAAGAAACGTCTCTGGTGCGTGATAATGGCCAGAAATGACATTTCAACAACCAGCTTAAATGTAAAATACAGTTCGTCGCTTTTGCTAGGGTTCTCACCTACCACCATAATGAGATGAATTAAATGTAACCTAGAAGCGGTTGGGGTAGATTTGGATTTCCTCTCTCTTCCCTCTCTCATTCTTCCTATAAATTGTAAGGAGGGGCTTCTTTCCAAGTGTTGAACATTCTTGTTTTGCCCCTCCCTTCTTCTCTTTGGCAGGCGAATTTGTGGAGTTCAAACCTCCCATTTAAAACTGTAATGCAACTTTTCCTCTTGGCATTTTGTAGTGTATTGTATCGATCTTTGGAGCAAGTAATGCATGTCTGTGGATGATTCTCAACCCTCTCTATGTTCATTTGCATCCTCCTAATCTTTCACTGCAAATTTTGTTATCTGTGCATGATCTTGCATCACATTTGAATGGTTTGTGTTTATTGGCAAGATAGGTGTTCTTCATTCCTCGATGCATCACCTCTGTTAGCTTAGGTTTATTTTTATGCATCTTCTTACCCTGTCTCCTTGGCAATATTAGATTAGGTTTTGAGTAAACCCTCTGCATTTTTCGTGTGCATCTGAACAAAGGAATAGGAACCAGCCTTCTCTGGAGATTCCTTTCTCATTTTTGCAAGTCCTACACTTGGAGAAAGGATTCCATGTTGTGCAATCACACTGGATGCTAGTATGATAAACCTAGAAATCTGATCAACATCCGGGGGTGCTGTGATTTTGCACTAACAATACCATTTCCCAAATGAAATGAATCAAAATTATATAGATACATATATAGTTCCTTTTACAAGCTTTATTCTATACCTTAGAATACATTAAGTCATGTATGTCAATTTTTTAAGTATATCGATAAAATCCCATCATGCATATTAATATTTAGGATTATTAAACAAATCTAAGTCATATAAGGCCTTAGCATTAATCAGAAAGCAACAACCCTTCATAATAATTCAATAATCAAAAGAGAGAGATCACTTTACACCCAACTTAATTAATATTCCATAAGTTTATAAGAAACACCTTTCATCATTACAAAACAAATTTTAATACATCTTCAAGTTTTTCCAACAAGTTCATTCCGAGAGAATTTCAATATAGAAAGCATCTAAATAAAGGAAATGATTTCATTACTTAAAAAAATGCAGTTTTATATAAGTCTTTCTCCTTTCACTTTTCACGAGTTCCATTTGCAAAATTGTTAGCATGAGTCAGCTCACTAGAACTAAGCATGATAAGAGCTATAACGGTAAAACAATATGCTTTAATCTAATTGTTTCATAAAATTAACCCTACTAGTTATGAAAAGGTTCCAAGTACATAACAAACTATGAAACAAATAAATTCCCCAAAAATTCACAACATCATAATAGACAAGAAGTCAAAAATTAAGTTAAGTATCATTACCCATAAAAGAAGTTAAATAATTCATCATGATCTAATTTGATCTATGTCACAACATTAACAATCATTTCAACATGATAAAAATCAACTATAGCCAATTAAGAATAGAATTAATTCAAGTCATGATCTATCCATATTGACTTCTATTTAATTTACCAAGCAAAGTTCCACTAAAAAATAGTCAGATCCCAATCAATCAATTTACAAATGAATTGATATGAAAAAATAGTGATTTGATATGAGCATAATGTCATTCCTATAAATATAAATTTCATATCAAAAACTAAAAGGTTTGATATAAACACTAATGATCTAGCATAGAAAGAAACTATCCTAACAACTTTGCCATCAAAATTCCTACCCCTAACCAAGAGGATACCATAGTAAAGAAAAAATTGACTATGCAGAATATAAACACTATATGATCTAAAGGAGAATTGCTCAAGCCTTCACAAGTCTAATCAAACACATGAAACAAAGTTCTAGAAGGATCTGCTATATTCATCAACAAATTTCAAACCTATTTGAACAAAACATAACCATAAAAATCATGCATTCTAGTAAACAATCAACAATTGGATGCTCAATATCTCCCACAACAAGCTAAAGGAGAATGCATTCGAAACAATTTCAAGAAACTAAAATGCATAGCACAGTCCTAGCTAGAAGGACTAAGATGAAATTTTAAGGAATGAAAACTTCCTTACCTAAGGTCAAGGTAGACCTCTCATCGTCTGACTTGTTTTAAATGACCCAAAATTAAACAAGAAACTTATCTTAGACCAAAAAAAATATCACAATCATGCAAGTACAGTCTCAAGGAGATGGTTTATAGGATCAAACAATCAACAAAATATGAATTCATTATTAAGGAGACACTAATGAATAAATACAATGAATCTTAGAGTTGAACAAGAACTAAAATCAATCATAATACCCCAAACACAATGCTCGAATCTCAACCACTCTTCGACGGATAAAAAGAAAATGAACCCAATTAGAGATCAACACAAACCTGGATCACTTATAAAATAAACCAAATTTCAATAACTTGTGCCAACCTGAGAAGGGTATTCATGAAACTAAAAAAAAGCCCAAAAGAGAGGGAACCAAGTATTACTGGTCCTTGTTTCTCCTACATGTCCATCCAAGAAGGGTATTAAAACATCGAAATGAAACTTAAGAAGATAGAAACATGAAGTTCGTTATTGACCTAACAACATGAACTTACAGTGCTCAAAACCACCTTCAAAAATACCCATTTTGGGTTGAGCATGATCCTTTTTAAAACAAAATATCAAAATATCAGAATAAATCTTAAGCTAAAATGAAGGTCAATAAACCAAAACCAAATCCCAAAACAGGCCTACAAGAACAAGTTGACCATCCTATTGATAATAAAACCAAAATAGAAAATCTTCAAACCCAATAGAGGTTCCAAAAACATGCATCATTTTATTCTGCAAACAAATTCATCCTAACAACTATTAAACCAACCCCATTTTCATAATGACCGGGTGAGTTCCATAGATAAAGAAACTTAAAACTGAATCCCTGCAAAAAGGAACAAATGCCAAAGGCTATAACAAGGTGACATTTTATCAAACACAAACTCCCCTTTAAATTTCATACGTAGTTTTCCAAATAAGCAACACATTTGTTTTCCAACTCCATTCGGAAACCCAAATTCATTAAAAATATTCTATTTCACAAAACTATTCTTATCCAAGAAATGATGTCCTAAAGAAACACACAAAAGAAAAAGAAACAATCAACCCTAGCAAAAAACATTCTCAGAGACGTTTTCATGAAGAGAAATGTTCTTTTAATGAAAACATTTAAATAAAAGCAAGATATTTTAATGCGATAAGACCTATCATGTATGGTAGTGCTCCTTCCTTCTCTTCCTTTCTTCAATCCTTCAAACAAAGCTTCTACATAAATATTTCTAACATAAACTCCAAAGCAATCCATTGAAACATTTCCCATTTTCTTCTTATAGTCTCCATGACCAAGTTTTTCCATTATTTTTTCCATGCAAGGGATAATTCAAACATGCAACAAAATCAACCTGAGAGATCAAAAAATGAAAATACCACATGTAGAGCCAAGAAGCTCAAAAAATATGAATGAAAAATGAAACCAAACGATTTATTTTTCCTCCAACCCATTCTACTATTCCCCAAGTAGTTTTCACTTAGGTCGAGGTTCATTAATGCCAACAGGAGTGACAAAGTCCCCTCTAAAAACTCTTGCCCAATATTATCCTCTGTTAGTTACAACTAGTAGTTCAAAAATTCATTCCATCGAAATAATGGATTTTCCAGCTCGACAACCTTCCACCATCTTTTACCTTGGTCAAATCTCATGAGATATATTTATTTAATGCCACATTAAGACCTTTGCATGCATTCGGAATGGTGCCACCGCCATCCAAATCAAACTGTTAATAATTTCCACCCCCTCCTCCTTAGGTTAGGTCAATGTCCATAGGTTAGGTTTCCCCAACATTAGTTTAAGACCATAGTTTATGATCTTAGGCATAGTTACAATAGCTTAGGATTAATTAGTGTCAAAACTTAGGACGGTTTCCCCCATTATCCTACTTAAGAATTAATGATTAAATCACCTTATCATAAGGTTAGGATAAGATCAATAATCAAACACTTAGATTACTTAGGTCCCAAATAAATTAATCAAAGAATGCTACCTTTTGCGGTTCATCAAAATGAGGAACAAATCATCATAGAATGTTGAAATCAAAACATGCTACAGGATGCCCCTGTGACCTACAGGATGCCCCTGTGACCCTAGTGCAAGTCTGGGTGCATAAATAATATTTTCTGAGAGAATTGATTAAGATGATCAAAACACTGAAAAAATACTAAACATGCCTTGGATCACTGAAATTTATCCAAGGTGTGATTAATCCTGAACTTTTCAATCATCAGACTAAAAAAAAGTTCAATATTGCAATCTAGAAAATGAACAATTTAGACTGAATTTACTTACTTCATCCATATGCAGAATACATAAAAAGGTTCATCATAAAAGTATATGAAATACTTCATTAATAAATTCATAATTTTCATGGCATGACGTTATCCAAATTTAGAAGATAAAACATATCATCTACAACAACATGATTAATCAATTTTAAAGAGTACACCATCTTCAAAACAAGAATCACCTATCAACGTTGTTACTTCATTAACAGAAGTGATCAAAGATAATAGCTTTGGTATAGGCATTACAATATCAACTTGAAAAGGATAGACAAATTTTTAGTTAAGAATGAAGGTACATCATGTCATGAGAGTTAAGCTACATGACTAAAGAATCAAAATAGTTTCCATCAAGTTAGAATAAATTATACTTTAAGTACAGAGACCTTGATTAAAAAAGGAAGCACTTTACAAAAGTTGGAAATGGAAAATACAAATATAGAGGAAGTAACAAATGTAATTAAAGAAAGCTTTTAATTGAAGTAGACTTCATTCCTTTGTCAGAAGAAGGAATAAAAGAATATTTCAACTCATTATTGCAAGAAAATGATATGGGTCCATAAATTAACTAAGTGCAATTATATCATGCTACATAAGTTCAAAATATCATACAAATCAACTTTAAAATCATAATATCATTAAGTAAAGTGTATGAAGTACTAGAGAAAACTACTTCAGATACTATTTTGAGCAGCATTACTTCATAATTCCAGGAAAAGAGATAAAAGACTAAGGTTACCGACATCATGAAGTGACTAAGTATCAGAAGTAATCAAAGCTTCAAAACACAAGGGAACAATGCATTACAAAAGGAAATCATCACTTGAGTAGGGAAAATCCATTACAGTATAGCTTTAAAGCTTAAGAAAATATCATATTCATAGTTTTACATAACATAAGATGTATAAAATCGAGAAACTCTTTCAAGTGATGATAAACATAGCCAAACTTCAATGAACAAACCCATACGATCAAAAGAAATGGTATAGCAGAATCATGCAGGTGAGGCTCAGTTAAAACTCATTACGTTTTCTACAAAACTTTCAGTCAAGGAAGAAAAGCTCAGAACCAATGAAAATACAACTACCCAAAACAACTAATGGTACCCATTTTAGTGCAGGGTTCAAAGGTTACTTTTTTACAAATATTTTACAAAGTTTTACAGTCCTAGAGAAGGTAAATGATTTTCCCTCAATGGCCATAGAAAATATTTCAATATTTTCTCATAAATCTACAGAAGATCTCGAAAAAAAGAAATATACTCACCTTTTTGGGTTTAATCAATGGACCCCTTGAAAATATGAATGATAGGCAAAGCACCCAAACCCCATTTAGCTCGAAGAACACAAAGGAAAAGACAAAAAAAGAGGACCCAAAAGAGTTTGTTATTATTCACAACAATATGAAGCTTGAGAAACAAGGAAAACAAAACATTTATAGTTACAAAGAGATGAGCTCACCTTTTTCCAAAATGATGACCATTTTAAGTCAAATCAGAAAAACTTCTAACCAAAAAGTGACAATAGAAGTTAAAAAAGTTATAAAAAATTCAAACAGATTTCTTCCTTTCAAATAAATAGAGCTTGAACAGAGCAAAAAATGACGGGATATATAAATTTTCAAACTCACAGAGCATTACAGTGACCATAAATGCATGATTTCAAGCTTCAGAAGATCAAAAATGGTGGTTTGATAAAATTTTGGGATGGTTTCAGCACTCGCAAAGAGCAAACGAAATGACAAGTGATAAGCTCGACGAGTATTTTCACTCACCCTAACTCACCCGAGTTAGTAGATCGATGGTTATAGATGAAAAATACATGATCCAATGATGCACAACAAAAAACCACAATCCCAACACCTAGTCAAAGAGATTTCAAATTGACGATCCAGATCAAGAAAGGAAAAGTATCAATGGTAGAGAATCAAAGTTACCATTTCCAAAACCTAACTCACTGCCAACCTAAGTCAAAGCATCAATGACTTATATTTCCATAGTAAAAGAATCAACAGATCATATCAAGCTATTATGTTCAGTGTGATCCATGTGACCGTGATAGAACATCGACGGTGAAAATCAAGTGAGTACACAGATTGATAACTAAGGATTGAAGTTATCGATTCAATGAAAACTCATAGTTACTGTCAACTCAACCAGTGTTGGGTAATACCACCAACATGGTTTAGAAGGGTGAGTCATCGTGTAAAGGGGGCTAACCCCATGATTAAATCATTATTTTCCTTGACCTTCTAAGGTCTGAAAACTATGATGCCACCGAATATTCCAAGGCCAACATCATGATTGGTGTGATGAAAAACCAAATGGAGGTGCCCGAAACATAATATGCCACATGATGATCAAAGGGGCCAATGCATTTTGAAAAGTCAAGGAGAGGGTAATACATTACCTTAAAGTTTGCAAGATACCTTAAACTCTGCTAAAAGAATCCTCATACAAAGGAATGAAGGATATTTTCTTACATGTGCATAGGTGGTACCCATAGTGGGATGGATCTTTTTTTGCTAAGTATTGGAGCTTAAAACATTATTCTTGCACATGAGTATTCATGCATGCAATCACAAAGAGACAGAGATGTCATTATCATCATGAGTGGGTGAATACACGTGTCACATCATGCACTAGAGGACATAGAACATCCACTTGAATTGGAGGAGAATTACACACCAAGCAAGTGGCTAATATTAGCAAAAAATATTCACCCAAGTTTATTAATTGTATCAAAAATAGAGCAATCAACTGCACTTTGACTAAAAGTGTATTTTTGTAACTAAGGCTAATACTGCCTCATTGGAAATTGCATAGTTATTTTTATTCCTTTATTTATTCATGCTAAAGACTAAAATTAACATGCATGGGCGAGTACAAACTGCAACCTATTTTTAGGAAGGGTTGGGTGAAATATTTTTGATATATATTGTGTGTGTTAGCATGGCACAAAGAGGTCTTTTTGGATGTATGAGTGCTGAACCAAATTTTTGCCAGTTTTTCCCTTGAATGAGAACCAGTTATTGCCTTTTCAATTATTTGAAGTGGTGTGTATCTTTCTATTAGCTCTTGTGAATTTTTATTCCCTAAATTAATCATCTTTCCTTGCTATGAATTTGGTATTTTCTGCATAATCTTAGTGTGCATGTTTAACTTGCTTTGTTGTTGTGATTTATTCCTCAATACATAAGTGTTTTGCCTTAGGATTTTGTTGAAAACCATTGGTTCGAGCTTCTACAATTTGTTCTCATTTTTATTGTGCATGTACTCAGTCAAAGCCCTCAATCACCTTGGTGTATCACCCCATTTAAATTTCAGTTACAACCATCTTTTTACGCTTAAAACTCAATAAACTCCAAAAAATTATATTTAGGATACATCAATAAGGAATCGGCCTTGATACTGGAGACTCACCTCAACAATAGGTATACCCATAGACCTGATGTGTTTCCATTATATCTACAGAAGTGAGGAATAAAGAAATATTATAATACCTGCTATTATCCCTCAACCAAGGTGTGCTTGTGAGAGATAACAACACCAACTTCACAAGGAGAACCAACCCCTAGTATAGTAGGGCACCGACCATACAAGGATCACCAACCCCTAGTTTAGTAGGACACCAATCCTACAATGAGGCTACAACCCCATAAGATGAACAAGAACCAACTCAGCCACTTTAAGATGGATATAATCTAAGTACTTGTTGCTCTAACAACTCATTGTGATCACTTAGTAATCTCTTCTTACTTAAAACCTTCTCAAATTGATCATTCTTCTTATTTGTTTAAACTTGCATCATATCATGTTGATTAGGTATAATGACCTTGAATTTCTTCTTCTCTACCATGATCATCTTCTCATCCTCTTCTCTGCTCTACTATTGACCCCTTACAACACTGTCACACTCTCCTCTAGCTTGCTCACATATCTCTCCACTCCACTAGTTCAAATGAGCAAACATAACATACTTGAAATATCCCATAAAATATCATAGGTTAGATAATATATTTAAGGTCATTTGTGTCATCATAAAGCATATTTCACACACTCATATAAATCACCAAAAGATACCTTAAATGTCGGTAAGAGCTTAAATAAACTACACTTGTTCACAAGGCCTAAATACAAGCTTTCACCTCCAATGGTCACAAATTTGAATGTCAAGGAACAAGAAATCATCATCATGACTCCATAAGACCATGAAAATCCATCAACATCCTCTCTCAACTATCAGTATGCACAAGAAATTCTACAAAAACCATATTCACCATGGAACACACCAAGAAGCAAGCAACCACAAACTAGGTCTCAAGAACCTAAAAATCACTCCTAAAAAGTGAACCATTTCACATAGAAAAACACCTATTCATGGCACAAGCAACATTATGTGAAATAATTAGTTAGCTATGTAAGTAAAATCAAGACTAACACCTAATAGTCTCAATACAATGCTAAACTAAAATCTATGAACCATCATGCTTAGAGCTTAAACAAGACTAATCTACAAACATATTTGCATTAGAACATGAATAAACATCAAACTAATATGAACCTATTTAAGCAAAATGGTTGAATTAATCTCTATCTCGATATTGAATGTCTATAATCAATGGATGAATGAACCTATTTAGATCCTTAGAAATAAAAAGGGTTGATTGTATGTTTGAATCCCAAGGTTTCCTTAACAATGAAAAGGGTTGATTGGAATGAACCTATGTTTGAATCAAAAGGGTTGATTGTATTTTTGAATCCCAAGGTTTCAAGAATGGATTCTTGTCAATCCATGGCTACAAGACCACCTTGACATATCTCCATATGACTTCAAACTTGGATGGATGAATGCAAGAAATGAAGGTAGCTAGCTCCTCTAATGGAAGAATACTCTAAGATGATAAAATGGCTATAGTATAGGCTCTATGCTCATTTAGGTGTAAGTAGAATGGTAAGAGGAGGGCTCCTTATATAGCCCAATGGATAAAAGAATCTCTACATCCCTTTACATGTGGGATAATAGCTAGGTTGAGTTAGTTGGGGGTGACTATGGTTGAAAAGGGGGTTGAGTCAACCTTAGGGGAGTTTAATTTGTCCTGTAGTGACTCATGGGGTTTGAGAGGATTTATTAATTAACCCAAGTGATTAATTAATAGGTGAGCAAGCTTAATAGAATTTTAGAAGAACAATTAGTATGATTTAGGGAATAGAAAAGTTTAGGCTAAATAAATGATGATTTATTTATCTAATAGAAGAGGAAACTTAATTAATTACGAATAATTAATTAAATTCAAGTATAAAGGGGTTTAATTAACAAGAAGGTCATTAATTGTCGTCTTTACAGGATAGAAGGGTCAATTAATTAGCATAATGTAATTAATTAATGACAATAGAAGAGAAAGTGTGTTATATTGACGATATGTCGTTAATTTGTGGGAAGTAGTATAATTAGCACAATTTAAGTATTTAAATTGTGGGAGCTAAATTATAGGTGTCTAAATTTTCCCCTCTTTGGGGTGGCATAAGTGACGCCACTTCAAAGATAGTAGACATGTAAAATTTTGAAGAGGTAGAAGAAAAATTAGTAGAAGTGAGAGATGCCCCCTCAAGTGTCGATGGGGTGATGAAAGAAGGTGATCGACGATCGAAAAGATGAGAGAAATGGATAGAAGAATGGGTAGGGGAAGGATGCCCCAAGTGAATTAGAAGAATAATATTAATAGGAGAATGATCGAGAAGAAAGAGAGGAAGAAGGCCATGGAAGAACTAGTCTTGCATCCAGTGTAGAACAACTTTCTTATCATCATTTTGCCAAGGATCTACGTCATCAGTCCTTATTAAAAATATAAGCATATGAAAAAAGTATAATGACATGAAAATCCATACTAAGAACAATTTCCCATTGCTGAAAACACCAACTCAATGCAACATACAAACAGTAATGCAATACGAGAAGGAAACAAGCTCATTTAACATGGAAACAAGTACAAATGCACATACTCAAACCAACAATGGTCAAGACGGTTGCACAAATGTTTTGTTATCAAGCTGAATATCCCCAAATGTTCGTGATTGATGAACATGGTTAAAAATGATGCCCCAAGAAAGGATACATGCTAGGGGAAATGATGAAGGATGCAAGGTCCAGTGATAAAGCGTTGTGCGCAACAAAACAAAATCAGGCAACAATATGTGCCCCACAATATTGATGAAGCAAACAGGCTAGCTTTGTAGATGGTTGTAGATCTGATGATCCATGAGTCATTAAATTCATGAACACATGGAAATAACATAAATATATTGGATGAATACCATGTGCAAGATATGAGTTTCAACCGCTATGGGCCTATCACCAATTTTTACCAATTTTAAAAATTTTATGATTTTTAGGATTTTCGAAAAATGTTTAAATTTTTAGGATTTTTCATTTTCTTTATTTTTATAGAAAATTCTGATATTTGTAAATATTTATGGATTTTTTATTTTTATGGAAGAAATAAGAAGGTAGAAGATCGCCGGTAAGAAATTGCCCCAAGGAGAAGAAACGGGTGCTAGGTAATAAAAATATGCCCCAGCATGGTGAAAATTAGTTAAAAATGATTATTTAATAAAAATAATCATCACAGTGGATAGAAGAAGTGTTAAAAGAATCACAATGGTCAAAACATGCCCCTAGGGCATCGCAGAGGTGTAAAATGGTGAGATATATACCTTTCCTGAGGGGGTAAATCATTGCAATCAGTTTTATTTGTTACCGAGCTCTGCCAAATTTTTACCGTGAGATACCACGAGCGATTAGTGAGATGGCCAGAGTTCAGAGCTGCCATAGACGAGATGACACCATCCAAGAGTATGCCTGATATGATGAATGACGATGAGACCATTTGTGAGTTCCCTAACCTTGCTTGTCTATTTTTAGCATTTATTACGCATTTATTATTGTTAGTAGCTAGGGTAGGATGTGTACGCGTGCCCTAGGGTGCGTATGTGGTCCAAAGGGGGGTGTAGCACGTGTTTACACACCAAATAAGCATGTACATGTAGTGGCATATATGCCAAATTGTACATGTATGCATCAAAAGGTTGATGTATACGTTGGTTAGGTGGAAAATGGGTACACCTAGGGTGTATATGAGATGAAGGGCACATATGCAGACAAAGAGCGCACGTATGCATATAGGGTAGATGGGTAAGGGACTAGGGTACATGTGCACACATCACAAAATACGTATGCGTGCCATACCCATGGTGCATGTACAAAACCACACACACATACACCAGAGGAGGAGCGCACATGCCCAAAGGGGTGCATATGTGCAACATATGGGAAAAACCCAAGCTAAATAAATTTCAAAAGAATAATTAGTGACTGAAAAGAAGGAAATGTTAGATGAAACATTAGTTAGAAGAAAATAGAAAGAATAAGGTAGAAGAGAGTTGTAACACATGTATTTACTTTTTGCAGGTTCACTTACCATCGCTTCCGATGAGGGAGAGACATAGCTGACTAGCCACCATAGAGGCTGACTTCCATTCAAAACATTGACGGATGCTTGAGCAATCTTGTTAGATGTGACTGGACTATCTTATGTGGCGTAGATGCCTACGATCACTTTAGACCATGATCTCCTTACAACCTTTGGGCGAGAGATGGCACTCAGAGAGTCAGTGCTTCTGAATCCTGACAGAGGAGATGATCATTACACTCGAGGATGTTTGACATATATTTCATATTTCCATAGTTGGCCAGTTATTTGGGTATACTACTTATGATGAGGATATTACATGGTGTATCATTGAGGTGTTTGGTTCCTTGGATATACCTCGTTGAGGGATGACAGTTTATCTAAATTATTGCATTACAGAACCAAATTTTCATCGCATTATTGTATATTTGATGGCAGTTGTCAGTGGCATTCTTTTCTAGGACAAGATATGCACTACCTTTCCACTTGGCCTCATTGGAGTTATAATAGGTTTATTACAAGGTGAGAAATATTTTTGGGGCCAGTGCATGTTGACACACTTGTATTGGGACCTACATCTGATTACATACCATTGTCAGAAGACCATGGGTTCAACACTTTTTTTAAATATCTAGTCATGGGACCACATAGCTATTGCTCACCCTATAGGTGAGTTACGGATGTGATATCTAGAGGAGCCATATGTTATGGGATGAGTCTTGATAGGTGGTGATATTTGAGGGCACACAGGTAGCACCTATCACTATAGGTGAGAGTTCAATGAGCTTACACAACAGATGATAGTGTGGAGGCCCTACCACTATTATTAGTGGGCTGAGGATGCCGATGAGCTCAACGTAGTGATGGTAGAGCACTTTTTGATAGGCAACAGGAGCTACATTATGGAGTATTATCGCGTGGACTGATGTTCTTGACAGTTTGGGGGTGTTCAGGATGTTCCCAGCCTAGACATGAGGGCTTCTGAGAGATTTGACATGGGGCCCTAGATTCAGCTAGGTAGGGCCCAAGCTAGTTTTGATCAGATGGTTCCACAACAGTGGCTTCCATTGAGGCATGTTAGAGATGCTGGGACCACTATTTAGTATACTCCTTGGTATGTGATAGTGTTACCACGTTGTCTTACTATTCCGCAAGGGTTAGGGCACCTGCATAGAGGGTGAGTGGGAGGATGTTGATGGTGGGGAGGAGGAGGATGAGGAGGATGAGGGAGGGTGATAGGTTGGGGGATAGGGTCCTCCACATGTACAACAAGTATAGAGATAACATGTCTGGGTATGATAGATTGAGATGCCTTGAGTGGGCATGGTTGTAGGACTAGATGTCCCATTACAATAGGTGCCAGTACAGAGATCACCACAGGGTCCTCCTGCAAGAGGAGTTCCACAGCAGGGGCCACTTCCTAGCCCGCCAAGGGATGGTGGAGAGAAGATGATGGAGGATATTAGAGAGGTGGGCGGAGATGGGGGATAAATAGTTGTACTTCAGTTACAGCTTCAGTAGGTCATAGTTGTCCAGTTGTAGGTTACAACAGAGAGTGACCAGGTATAGAAACTCATGGCCTAGTGGGATTAGGCCAGGGTACAAGCTCAAATAATGACAGCTGAGCAGGATGAGGCCAGGGCATATGCTATCCAGGTAGGTGATGGTGACATATGGTTTTAGCAGATATAGTAGATGGTGACCTAGATGTCACTGATTATGATCACCCTACATTAGACACAGTCTTAGGTCCTCACTGTTACTGCAGACATAGATAGACAAGTTGCCTTATTGACACATGCAAAGAATGATGTAGGTTGGGATACAGGAGAGCGAGATGGTGCCATATAGGCAGCCAAAATAGTTGGATAGACATATATTCTATCTAGTATCATGAGAACTAGCGGGGAAGCTACCTATTACAAGGTAGCTTAACTCAAAGCAATTTTAGAGGGTCAGAGGATTGTGCTATTTGAGCAGTTGTTGTTAGTAGGTTGGGGACTAGATACCATAGGACATCTAGATCTGTTCACTCAATACAACAACAATTTGTTCAATAGAGTACAATGGCACAGGGCCTTCTCTATAGCATCAGATGCTACCTCCACTCGCTAGATCAGACATCCCAGGAGACGGAGAGAGTCATGGATGACTCTTCCTCACTGATTTACAAATTTTTTTGTACATTTACCTGATGTATGCCTCTTATGAAGGCTTATTTTTTATCGATGTACATGTATTATTTTTGTGATGCCTCATGATGAAGGCTTATTTTTTATCGATGTACATGTGTTATTTTTGTGATGCCTCGTGATGAAGGATTATTTTGATCTATGTCCATGATGGCTAGTTTTTAATCCAGATGATGCACATTTTGAGACATACATATATATTTGGACATTTGACATTGAATTTATGATGATGATGACGATGATGATTATGATTATTATGCACCTTGTGTTATTGATGATGTATCACATGTTTATTGATTTCATGATATATTTGTAGATGTTATCATTTTTTATTGCATATGATGTTGTTTTGATTTATTGCACATGATGATATCTGTGCGGAGGGGATAGATTTTGATATATGTGATGATTATCTTAGTTTATATGTATGATGTAAACTTAGCATTTTATTTATATATGATGTATAGATGATGTTATATGCGATGATATAGATGGAGACATGATGATGTGATAAAAAAACTATGTACAAGCAGCAAACAAACACAAGAAAATGTTAAAAAATCTACCAAGTATACACATTAAATCAACTTAAAGCAACCATGTACAACCATGCAAACAAAACACACTCCATAAGCACACATACAAATAAATCTATTCTAAGAAAGAAAATATTAATTTCAAGTGGTAAGTATGTTTTAAGCAAGACAATACGAATGTATAAGCAAGTAAACACTATACAAACAATGTACATGTAACCAAACAAGAAAAGTAAGAAACCAAACAAAGAAACAAAACAAGTAAACTAAAACCATTTTTTTGTGGTACTATTTTTCAATGCATTTTGCATTGTTTTTGGGAGGTTTGTTAAACAATTTTCTATTGTTTTTGTATTTTTTGTTTTCCTATTGTTTTGTGCTTTTCAAGTATTATTTTTTTTAATGTTTTTTTGTTTTCAACATTTTTTGAATATTTTTGGATTTTTTGAACGTATTTGAATGTTTTTGTGTTTTCAACATTTTTGAATGTTTTGGATTTTCTGAACATATTTGAATGTTTTTTTTTGTTTTCAACATTTTTTAATGTTTTTGGATTTTCTAGGGTTTTCCGAAGTTACATATAGGAAACCAAGAAATGTGGATGCCCCCAACGTTAGATGAAAATATACAAGGGTAGGTGCCACATGTTATATACATGAAAGTGAAAGCATCAAAGTTCCCCCAACATTAGACGATGAATATACAAAAGCAATCCTTTCACAAACATGTAATAGGAGAATAAGCCATATCAAGGCTTGACAAGATAGGTTCACAAAGAATCTCGAATGTAGGTGTGGAAATAACCCTAGGCTAAGTAAAAGTAACCCCTAGATGCAGGATGATTGTGAACAATGAATCCTCCCAAGGCACTGGAAACCGGTTTTCACCAAGGGACCTATCCAAAGCACCAAAATTGTGTGGTTTTCACATTTGGATGACCTATTTTCTCTTTTTCTTTTTCTCCTTTTTTGATTTTATATATATATATATATGATATATATATATATCTTATATTGGTTGTTTTCTGAGTTTTGCACCATGTTCAAGCATAGAACTGCTTGAGGTGTATGGAATTCATGGGTTCACAAAGCTCAACTCCATCAAGATGAGAAATCTTGTATGCTCCTGACCCATATTTGGCCATAATGACATAAGATCTTAACCAATGAGGTTCAAACTTTCCTTTCTTCTCTCTTTCTTCCCTTATGTTAAACTAGTTCTTTTTTATCACCAAATCTCCAACCTCAAACTAATGAGGTATGATCATTTTTTTGTAATTCTGTGAGACTCTGTTTTGATACACCTTGAGATGATTGATCTTTCATCTAGGAGCTCTAATTTTGTGAGTCTGACCACTCTATAATCCTCATCCTTATCTAGGTAATCCCTAAGATATATTCTTAGAGAAGGGAGCTCAATCTCCAGTAGGATTATAGATTCAATTATGAATACTAGGGAGTAGGGTGTTGCACACGTAGGAGTATGAATGTAGGTCTAATAAGCCCAAAGGGATGGGTGGATTTACAAATGCCAACTAAGATCTGTCTTACTCACCATATTATCTATGATTTGGACCAATCTTTTTTTAGTGGCTTCTGCTTTCCCATTACCTTATGGGTAATATGGCATGGACCACTTTAATCTTATTTGAAAGCAATGACAAAGATATTTTATTGTCTTGTTCTTGAATTAATTGCTATTATCAGTAACAATGGAAGCATGAATGCAATACTGGAAAATTAGGTGATTCATGATGAAATTTGAAATTTGAGTACCTATAACATAAGTCAATGGAACAAACTCGACCCATCTAGTGAAGTATTCTGTGGCCGTGATGATGTGGGTATGACCATCAAATGAGGTAGGGGTGAGCTTCCCTATTAAGTGTAATCCCTATTTAGAAAATGGCCATGGTATTATTATCAGGTGTAAAGGTTGTGACGGTGCATTAATGAAATTTCCATACTTTTGACATAGAACACACTTTCTTACATGGTTAAAACAATCTGTCTCCATAGTAGGCTACTAATAGCCTACCCTTAACAAATTTTCTACTAATACGATTCTATTTATATGAGTGTTGCATACTCCTTCATGTACCTCCTTGATTTCTTGGACTGAATCTACTACATCTAGACAACGCAACAGATTCCCATCGTATCTACGATGATAAAGCGTTCCTCCTAACAGGGTGTAATGGGATATTTTGCAGATAAGGATTTGTTTTTAGAAATGAGTATTGTTATGAGGAAATGTACCACTTTGGAGGCAGTTAAAAATATGGGCATACCATGAGGAATGGGGAATAACAACTTCACATGTCAGGAAATGATTCGACATGTCGTATACGGGCTGACGTAGATTTTCAACAAAAAATTGCCTATCATTGGTTTCTAGAAGAATCCGCAACATAGAACCCACTATTTCCATTACATCTGCATATTGGATTTGTGCCCTTGGAATTTTTTCAAAGGTGATGTACACAAAATATTCTTTCAGAGTTTCCACCAACTTTCTATATGGGATGCATTTTTCATCCTTGACCTTGTACTCATCGTTGAATTACTTGATAATCACTTATGAGTCACCAATGACCTTAATGTGGTGGATATTCCATTTGATAGCCAGATTCATTCTAGTAGTGAGAACCTCATACTCTACAATGTTATTTGTGCAAGGAAAACCAATACGGAAAGCTTGTGGTATGGGGTCTCCTGAAGGAGTGATTAGCACTACACCTGCCCCCGAACCATGGAAAATAAATGATCCATCAAATGTACTTGCCACATAACAGATTATTCAATATACATTAGTGATGCGTCAGGTAGATCTAGACTCACATAATCTATTCCAAGTAAAGGTGCTTCTGCTAATTGGTTCACAAGAACTTTTCCTTTAATTGAATTTTGGTGTACGTACACAATCTCAAATTCACTAAGTAGAATTATCTAATTATCCATTCTACATGTAAAGGTGGGTTTTGACAATAGGTACTTAAGTGGGTCAACTTTAGATATAATCTTGGTTTTAGTATTCAATAGGTAATGACGAAGTTTTTGGAAGGTAGAAAATGACATCCAGAAATGCTTTTTAAATTTGAGGATAGTTGAGCTCATTGAAAATTCAAGTACAACTAAGTACATTTATTTTTCTTTTTGGATTTGGTCATATCGTGCGATAAAAGCGCCAATAGAAAATTGGGTAGCAAATATGTATAGAAAAAGTGGCTCACCTGGAGTTGGAGGCATGAGGACAAGTGGATTGGCCAAGTATTGTTTAAGCAAGGAAAAGGCTTGTTGTTGCTCTAGTCCCCAAATGAAGTCAACATCTTTCTTAAGTAGATGGGTGAATGAATGACATTTGTTAGCAAGCTACAAAATGAAGCGGCGAATGGCTTGTATCTTCCCTTATAAGCTACATAGTTGTTTGATATTCTTGGGAGGAGGAATTTCAGTAATTGCAGTGACTTTGGCTGGGTCCACCTCAATCCCTCTCCTTGATACAATGAAGCCTAGCAAATTTCCTGATAATACCCCAAATACACATTTCTTTGGATTCAATCTGACCTTATACTCCCGCAGATGTTCAAAGATATGTCATAAAACTTTATGGTGGTCTTCTCTTGTCTTGGATTTTCCTAGGATATCATCTACATAGTCCTCCATGATGTCATGCAGCATATCATGGAATATTACTATCATGGCCCATTGATAGGTTGCACTGGAATTTTTGAGGCCGAAGGGCATTACCTGATAACAGAATGTTCCCCAAGGGGTTGTAAAGTTCGTCTTATGCTCATCTTCTTCTACTATCTTGATTTGGCTGTATCCTAAAAATTTATCCATAAGAGATAACATTTCATAGCCCACAGTTGAATTGACAATCATGTCAATATTCAGAAAAATAAAATAATATTTTGGACATGCCTTATTGATGTCTTGAAATTCTTTACAAATTCTGATTCCAATAGGTTTAATTTTTACTTGAACTAAGTTTGATATCCACTTAGAGAAGTCAATGGGTTTGATGAACCCTACCGCTAATAGTTTCTCTAACTCCTCTTTAACCAGAAGGGCCTCTCGTGGATGCATTTTCCTTAGCTTCTATTTAATAGGATTTTTGTATGGATGCACTACTAAGTTGTGTACTACCAAAGTTGGATCTAATCCTGACATGTCTTTATAAGACCATACAAATATATCCACAAATTCTCTAAGAATCAAGGTGAATGTCTTCTGTTCTTGTGCTGAAAGTGAAGCTCCCAGCTTGACTATCTTTTGGTCTTCTTTTGTTCCAATATTCACATCAACAGTTTCCTCTACGAGCATTTTTGACATATCCTCCATACACGTAGGATCGAGAGGAAGGTTGAGATCTTCTTCCAAGGGCATCTCTATGATATTTTCACCCTCAGTGTGGTCACTTCTTTTGTCCATTGATTTTTTTACTTGTTGGTCAACCAGTGCCTCAAAGAGGTTTTCATTGTGACTTGGACGTACATTTTTTCCGAGGCTTTTCTTTGGAACTTTTTCCCTTATTTTTTCTTAAATTTTGCTGACCACGAAGCTCAACTTCCTCACCAAAGTATACGCAGGTATCTAAGTCAATGAAGAAACCTTTCTTGTGATCTCTGATAGGAATGGTATCACGTATGCCCATAAATTCTATAATAGCCTTATCATTTTCAAAGAGGTCCAATGACACATGACATTTTTGGTCCTAATCAACAAGGGTAGGGTATACAAGGTCAACTTTAGGATCGGTGGGGGTTATGGTAAGGATAGTGGTATCCATGAAAAGGTTCATGGAGGAAAGATCCTTGTATTGGCTACAGTGGGAATCTATGTTGCTATCTGAATAAGTAGAGCTATCCTCACACTCAGAGCAGGTAGCATCTTGATCCATGGGATGTGACCCATATGGCCGAATACCAATACTATAGAATTCTATTTTGAAATGTGGAAGTGGGACTAGTTCTCTTGCTCCTTTCTCAAATTTTCCACATTTGACTCCTTTGTAACCCATGGAATACATCATTCTACTAGATTTGGCATATTCTAGGGTTTTGTAGTAGGTAGGATTAGTGTCCTCGGGACCCAAGTTGTAGGTGGGTCCAACAATTTCTCTTCTGCAAGTAGTCCACCAGGTAAGAATGTCCCTATAGTATGTTCATCTTTAGGTCATTTAAAGTGATAGTTGGGTCTACCTCTTATTTTTGGTGACAAAGACAGATCTGAAACTAGGAGAGCTTGTTGCACATTATATTCTCCACAACCATACTCAAGGATTTTCATCTCCCATGAATCAAAGGGAGAAGTGGACGTAGAAGCCTCATGAGCACAAGAACTTAGGGAGTCTGAAACTACCCATGATTCAAGAGCTTATGACTGGAGGGGAATAACAATATTAGCATAGGGACATGTATATGTACCCCTACGCATAAATATGTTGAGAGATCTATAGTGAACGAAAGGCTCTTGATCACCTTGAATGGTAACAATGTGTCCCTCATGTTTATATTTAATACACTAATGAAATGTTGATGGTATGGCCTACATGACATGGATCCATGGGCAGCCAAGAAGCATATTGTATGGAAGTTCCAAATCTAAGACATGAAACTTTGTGTTGTGGCAATTAGGCCCTACTTCCATCGAAAGTGTTATTGTTCCAACTGACTCCCACTCCACATTGTTGTAAGAAGTTATGGTGATAATTTGGGACTCTATATCTTCCTCTGTGTGTCCTAACTATTTGATAAGTTTCAATGTCCATATATTCAACCCCAAAATGTTGTCCACAAACATCCATTTTATATTCTAATAGGTAACAAATTCCTCAATATACAGGGGAACATTATGTATGTGATCGTTGTTAGGGATTTCCTTTTGGTTAAATGAGATGTGTTTAACTGGTGTAATTTTTTCCACCGCGGCTTGTAAATGTGAAGGGTCTACTTCCATTGGTACTCCTGACCCCTAGAGATTTTTGTATAGGATGTCCTTATGTACATTTGATATTTTAAGAAGGTCCAAGATTGAAATCTTGGTAGATGTCTTCTCAAGTTTCTCTAAGATGTTATACTGACCATCCTAAGGGGTAGACAAAGGAGGTTATGAGATCATGAGATGAGCATGCCTTGTTACCACAACACAATATTTTCCCTTGATCCTAATGGTATTCACATACTCATCAAGAAGAGTGAACACATCCAATGAGTGAGTCATAATGATTGTTATCACTTTTGGTATATAGATAATTTACGGATTTGTAACTTTAGGATGACTCTCCCTGATTTAGATTCTTCCCATTTGGTTTATCATGTTTAGGGAATGGTTCTTTGAATATAACCATCTTTTCATTTGGCATCTCATTTCTCTCTGGTGAATCAAATTCTATCTCTCCATTATTGATAAGATTGTGGATAAAGTGGTGAATTCTTAGGAAATTTTCTGTGTTGTGTCCCTTTACACGATGAAAATTACAATATTCATGCTCTTTATACCATAAAGGTTTAGGAGAATTTCATCAAAGGGTTGTGTCATAGGATAAGTCACCATGTGGGTTGTATCCAATTGTTTCAAGATTACAGACAAAGACTTGTTAAGAGGAGTGAACATTCTACGCTTGGCTAGTGGTTATATCAGCCCTTTGGTCAGTTTAAAAGGTTAACTAACTTGGACCACTTGTATACATTTGGAATCCATGATTCCATATCCTACCACATTCTTGTTTTTGTTAAAGATCTTTGTCTTATATATCAGTTTAGCAGATTGATTATCCTTGGAAGATGATTTGATAGTTCCTTTTACAATGAGGGATTTTTATATCTATATGCCCTTCTCAATGACCTCTTCAAATCTCCAAACACAATTCATTTGTAAATGAAAAGTGATTTCTAAGTTTAAATTTGGTGAAAAGATGCTAATAAGTTTCTTTTCAAGTATTGAGAAAGGGAAGAAGCTAGCTAGCCCCTGCCATCTTTGTAAAAAACTTGTGAAGGTTTCATTTGGATGTTATTTAGTGTTACACAATTCTACCATAGTTATGTCACTTTCCATGTTGTATGATAAATGTCATAAAAAACTCTCTTCTATTTCAGGCCATGTTTAGATAGACCCATGAGGTAAGTGAGTAAACCATTCCAAGGCTTGTCCTCCTAGAATTTTCAGAAAGAGATGTATGAGGTAGTTATCATTATAGGCCACTTCTTAGCATGCCATGTAATAATCTTTCACATGATTGTATGTATTGCCTTTCCCTCTATACTTGTCAAATTTGGGCATGTCAAATTTCTTAGGAAAGGGTTGAAGTAACATGGCCTTATCAAATGGATGGGGACATAACTCTTCATATTGATATATTTTTCTATTTCCCCCATTATTTTCTTAAAGGCTTGTGAGTGTTTCTTTCATCGATTGTAATTCTTTTGAAAGAATTTTTTATTTAGTGGGGGAAGTTGGAATATACACATGACTATATTTTGACATTCCTCCCTCTTGGTTTTCTATGTGAATTTCACTATTTTTGTCCTTAGGTTTCTCTCGATGTACATTTTTGTTTGTTTCTTTTTGTACATGAGATGTCAGTAAAGCTAATTGTCGACTAAGGTTCTGAAATTGTTGTGGTATAGTGACTTCTTCCTCATGAATTTCTTCATCATCTTCATCGCATGGGGGTTGTTCCATGTTTTTTATGTTCTCTTTGTACTCTATGTGGGATATTGATGAATGGTAATTTATAACCCACTATGTTGTTGTTTCCTACGTTTGATGTGGAATCATGTCCATGTGCTAAAATGTCATCCATGTTAATGAGACTTGGTTCTTCCTAATTAGCCTCATTTTTGGGTGGAATAGTTTCATGTTCTATTGGCATTCTAGATCCTAATTCCACCACTCTTGCAAGAACCTTGTCTTTGTTTATGAAATGTAATTCATATAATAGGGTGAGGTGAAAGTCAAACTCTGTGTGTGGTGATCTTGTTTCATCACCACTATGATCTATCATCTTTTATGTTTCCTTTTCTATGGAAAATAGAGGTCCTAAATTATGACCAATAAAGGGGTTTGACCCTTGTTTGTTTGATTTTTCCCATTCTTGTTTTTGAATGACTTGTTATCTATCTCCCAATCTTGTTTTAGGGGCCATGATGCGTGAGAACTTCCCTAAGGTGTTTTTAATTTGTTCAAAAGGAATTATCTAAACCTAAGTGGAAGTTTACAAATGTTCAAGGATGTAAATGGTTCTAAGAATGATGAATGTTAAAGGATCCATGGGACAAAGTGATTGTCTTCAAATAACAAGCCAAGAGTGACAAAAAAGATACAATCACTCAATGCTCGTTTTCAAACCAATCAATCAATCTTTCGTACTTCCTAAGTTTTTTTTCGAATGGTAGTTTGTGTTTAAAATGGTTAAAAAATATCACCACTTACATCAAGTTCAAAGAAATGATCAAGGCGTAAGTAATAACAAGAAGTTAATATGATCCTTAAACAAAGTATACTAAAAGTGAGCTTGAATCCAATCAAGACCTATATCTCAAAAAGTGATAGTTATGATTGTGAGCGACACAAAAATACCCCTAAGATATGTTAACATTTTTTTTTAGAAAAGTAAGGTATTAATATCAAAATGATATTGATATAACGTTCACAAATGGTTACACTCAACACTTTTCAAAATCGAGGTAATGTTTGAAAACAAAATAATACTAGAGTATACCAAGGAATTGTTAGAATGTGCGTAGCACAACGTTACAATCTAGACAGTTAGGCCAAGTTTACAAGAAACAAGACATAAGTATCAAAATTGTTGCGATACGATACATGCAAGATAATGGTTTAAAAGAGAATCAATATGATGAATCATTCCTAACTACGATTGATGATCTTGAATTGGGTATCAAGATAAAAAAGGCTACCAATGATATGAAAATGTCTCCACACACTTTAGACGTTTAACAACTCAACCGTAAAAATGGATGAGCATAAAAAGACAAAAAAGTGGTGAATACATCAATTAGCAACACAAGGGTAATCACTCTTCTCCTGATCAAAAAAGTGTCAAAAGAAACTGAAGGAAGTAGATCAATTGGTGTTGAAGAGAGTTTTGCGTCAATTTGATAGAGTTTCACCTTTCTTTAGGGTGAGTGAAAAACTAAAAAAATTAATTCTTCGCAATATCCTCAATGAATGACACACCCTTTTAACTTTAATGGAATCTGCTCTTATTCGACAAACAAGATTTTGATTTTGAGAAATTTCTCCCTTTGCGATGGATCTCAACTCAAATTGGTTTTGATATGGTCAAATTTGGCTCCTAGATAAGATAACTTCCTAGGTGGTTCACTTAACTAGGTGTCACAAGTTATCTAGAAGTGAGCTCAGTTTGCCAAGGTTTCCCAAGGAGTATCCCAGCTTTACTTTACCCCCTTCAAGAATAGTGGGCAATAAATGTGTCCATCGTGTACTCTCATTGGGGTTGCAATACAGATAACTTTGACACTAAATCTCATGTGTATCTCTAGTCAAGCAGGTAGTGTGGAGCACTTCCCATTTCATCCACAAGGTTCCCTCTTGTGTCGACTACTTTGGGTTTCCTAGGATCACCCCCATTGTTGTAGCTTAAGGCTTATGCCAAAGGGGTTATGTCCTAGCTAAGAAGATGGGCAGTACCCTTAGCTAAAGCTACAAATACATTCTTTTGATTGTGGTGTATTTTTTTATCTTGTATACTTAATGTGGTTTTCTTGAACATCATTTGGCAACCTGCACAGAAATTTCATTAGTATTTTTGTTTTGTCTCGAGCCTTTGTTCTTTGGAAAGCATTTAGGTATTGCATGATGGATTTAGTAGTTTTCCATACACATAAAAATGATGAACTCCATTTTTGATTCTCAAAATCATCCTAGGACGCAAGAGAAGAGCATACGCGACGTAAAATCCAACTATGAAATCAACAATGGAAAGTACTTGATTCGAACACAAATTTTGTTCATTTAAACCAAATTTGACATCCTTTAAAAAAAATTCAAGGAAAAATAGATATAGAAATCATTTCTGATTCCCAATAACACCTAGAAGGTGTGAGGGAAGAGCATACATAACTCTAGTCTCATGGTTAAGTATGAAATGTTCATTTAACCCTTTAAACAAATCAAATCAAGTGAGCAAGAACATGTAAATAAACCCTGTAAAACATAAGTTAATATTCAATATAAACCTGTAAGGAGTCAATAAATCCCAAAAACATGTTTCTAAAATTTTTAAAGTGAATCAAAAATATGAACTGTGATGTGTACGCCCCTTTGTGGAAACTGACAGTGAGCTAATGGGTATGCTGCTAGAGAGTTCTGTACACTAGCCTTTGGATGTATATGCCCACAAACATCATGTTCAAAGAAACAACACTAATAGATATGTATGCTCGGGTATAGGCGTGTACATCAGGGTCTAAACTCATACACTAGCAAATAGAAAGACTAGAATACTTAGAAGACAGAAAGTCGTGTACACCGAAAAATGAGATGTATATGCTGGACTTTGGATATGTACACCCACAGAGTCAAAATAGGTTAAATAAAAGCTTTATCAGATGGGTATGCTGGAGTATGAATGTGTACTCTCAGGGTTAGGTGTATGCACTGGCAGACAGAGAAACAAAAAAACATAGAGGGTTGGATACCATGTATACTGGCAGAATGATGCATACGCTAGACTTTAGATGCATACACTATCGTTTGGATGTGTATGCCTAGGTTTGGACGTGTACACGCCTATGTCATTTTTGTGTATGCCTATACCTGGAAGTGACATCAACATATAGAAAATGACGTAATCAATCTCAAAAAGCTCATTTTTTTGGATAGTTAGCTTAAAATTAACAAGAATCCATCTAAATTAGATCTATAAGCAAGACTTAAAACATGTAAAGTTAGAAAAAATCATAATAAATTCAACATTACTTCACACATGTGCATATGAAGGGTTAGCCAAAAGTTGAAATAAAAACACAATTTGAAGCATAATGCTAAGGGACTAAGGATCCGTCTCACTGGGTGTGCCAAATGTGTGCAAGAATTAGTTAGCTATGCAATTAAAATCAAGACTAACACCTAATAGCCTCAATACAATGCTAAATTAAAATCTATGCACCATCATGCTTAGAGTTTAAATAAGACTAATCTACCAGCATATTTGCATTAGAACATGAATAACCATCCAAACTAATATGTTAAGCAATTAATCTCTATCTCTATTGAATGTTAATAAATGAAATGAACCTATTTAGATCCTTATCAGTCAAAAGGGTTGCTTTTATTTTTTAATCCCAAGGTTTCAAGAAAGGAGTCTTGTCAATCCATGACTACAAGACCATTTGACATATCTCTATATGGCTTCAAACTTGGATAGATGAATGCAATAAATGAAGATATCTAGCTAATCTAATGGAAGAATGTTCTAAGATGATAAAATGGATATACTTAGGCTCTATGCTCATTTAGGTGTAAGTAGAATGGTAAGAGGAGGGCTCGTTATATAGCCCAATGGCTAAAAGAATCTCTACATCCCTTTACAAGTGGGTAATAGCTAGGTTGAGTTAGTTGGAGGTGACTATAGTTGAAAAGGGGGTTGAGTCAAACTAAGATGAGTTTAATTTGTCCTGTAGTGACTCATGGGGTTTGAGAGGATTTATTAATTAACCCAAGTGAGTAATTAAGAGGTGAGAAATCTTTATAGAAGCTTTTAGAAGAGCAATTAGTATGATTTATGGAATAGAAAAGGTTTAGGCTAAATAAACAACGATTTATTTATCTAATAGAAGAGGAAACTTAATTAATTATGAATAATTAATTAAATTCAAGTAGAAAGGAGTTTAATTAACAAAACGTCATTAATTGTTGTCTTTTTGGATAGAAGGGTCAATTAATTAGCGTAAAGTAATTCATTAACAGTGATGGAAGAGAAACTGTGCAATATTGATGATATGTCGTAAATTTACGAGAAGTAGTATAATTAGAGAATTTTAAGTATTTAAATTTTTGGATCTAAATTATAGGTGTCGACAAGCATATCACTAAAAATATCACATCATCAGGGTCCTGAAACAACTCATGGTATCCTTAAATTCATGGTATAAGGCACTAAAACACCTCCATATCTGAAACAACTTAAATACGGTTCTAAGCCTCAAGAACCAATATTCTATTTAACATGCTCAAAAACTTCCAAGACCACTTCCACACACAAACATCACATGGAACACTTTATGGACAACCTGATACAATTCCTCAAACACTCACATGCACTTGTCTCATGGAGAAAATTAAACTTGCATACATGTTCCTATCACCTTCATGACAAGCCTAATAGGGTTGATTAGGCCATTATGGCTTAAGAAAAAAACCACCTCAACTAATAACTTCAAGAGCTCAAACACATCACATAAAACCTCTCCAATATTTCAAAGATCATATCATACTATTACAACATGCATTTCATCTCACAAACCTTCATACCTCCATGAATAGTTTTAGCCCTTAAGGATAAAAGCAATAGGACACATTGAAGGACATGTTTCATCAAATTTATCCATAAAACCTTCTCATATATTTTCATGTCCATCTATAACACATCCTAGGATATCTAGAATAATTTGTTTCACTTCATGAAACCTTCATCTCAACATTGTATCTGTAAAACTTGACAAAACAAGGGTTTTTATTAAACTTACAAAAACACCTAGAGTATGGAGCAACCACCAATAAGAGATTTGAGGATTCCTCTACATCCTTAAATCATCAAACTATCTTTACCAATTAATGTCATAGCAATACTCTGCATATTTTCTTCATCGCTCTAGAACTAGGGTTTTGGCATGCTTTTCTTGTTAATGATGGTTCATAAAAGTTTGATGACCAAATGAACTCATTATTATTGCTATGCTTTATTAGTTCCATGTGCTAAAATCCCCCAAGAGCTCAGACTCCCATGCACATCTCAAAAGTGTGGTGTGAGCATCTAAAATTAACCTTCAGATTGGAAATAACAATTTTGAGAACTTGATATGACTAAAAATTGGGTCTCTCTATTTTTCTTAACTCTCTTGACCTAAATATTTTTCCAAAACACTATAAAAACCTCCTTCATTCTTTCCAAACTTTAATCATGCCTTGAAACCTATGAATCTCTCTAAGAACTATGGTTTTCTCATACCTACTAGCCTTGTCTTCATTTTTCTTGCTTCAAATGACCTTAACATACATCATACATCAAAATTATGACATGATATTCCTTCCATACCTGATATGAAAAAAAAAAACCTTACAAATGCTTAGATATGACTTATCTGCTCAATTTCTCATGCTACCAACTCATCCTGCTTGACCTAGGTGTAGGATTACTAGTTAGACTTGTATCACCACCTATCATACTAAAAATGACCTATTTACCATCATGAAAATATCAATAAACCTCTGACACATCTTCTTGGACATGCTAGAAATCATAACCATCTTTGAACATCTTTGGAGTTCACATACTAGACCATACATGTTTGAACCATGCCCTAAACCATGCATATTGCACCAAGACACCACACCACTAGACACCTCATACTAACTCAATGAACCAATGAAAACATCATGATGAATCACCTATGCACCTTAACACCATTTTACATCAATGACAACAACACTGACACAATGCTCAACAATATCCCCCTTTGTCATTGATGGAAACCACTCAAGAAAACACCTATAATAATCTCTTTTCATGTTTCTGAGTACACTCCTCCCTTTGAAATATAATGACAAAGGATCCTAAAGCATCTTGATATGAAAACCAAAAAAACAATGCCTAGACACATACTTACTTGTTGACTTTCCTTTAGTCTGTACTCACAATATTGACTGATGCAAATGATCCATGGATTTTTTTTCAACCATATTCAATGCTTATTGACCCCATGTACAAATACAAACCACATTTTGGTCTTCATCCTTATTGAGACTCAAAACAACTCCCCCTAAGACGATACACTCTACAACCTTGGTCTTGACACTAACTCTGAGATAAATAACCATCATAGTGTCTTGCAGCATTATAGATCAATTGAATTTCTCCTCTTGTCACTATTTCAAGTTATGGATCTGAATCCCCCTAGGATAATGCATCTTAAATCTGTTTTATAACTTTTCTTCCTGATTTTAAGTCTTCAAACATCTTCAAACTCACCTTGTCTAGTCATACTTCTAAATAATTCATTTTGACTCTTAAATAAAATTGATTCAACATAAATTGAGATGTTGACCCATAAAAGTACAAACCTTGTCCTTGAAACACAATTCCATCTTTCTTAGCTCTGTCACAGACCAAACTCATATGTACCCTATTTTCTTCTCAGTATCTTTGATCACTTGACATCATTCACAAAAAAATATAGAACTCATACCTTCTTTCTTCTTTATTGATTTATCAAGCCTTAACACTCTTCATATAGTCCTAAAAATAATGATTCATAAACCATACATACTTGAGTGTGGTATTTGAAATGCTATGACCAATTTACTGAGATCATCTCCCCTTGAGATGACACATCCTTCTCTAGCTAAAAAACTTTGACATCATTCACTTGTACAAATATCATATGATATGGCATAAACTTCATGATTTAACTTTGTTGGTGTTAGTCATTTTCAACATCATCAGGTGAGTCATCTCACTTAGATGAGGTCATAGGTCTGTGTGTAATTTAGTGGTCATTATGATATTCCCTTATGTGTCAGTGTGTCAGTGCATCATATGTGTCATTGGGAGTTACTTCCTATTCTAGGAATGTAATTCCCCCTCTCCACTTGAGAGTTCATCATTACAAGCACCGAGGGTTACTCAAAACCATCTATATTTACATCCCTTCATATCTATGAGAGTGTGGAGATTTTTGTATTAATAAGGTTCTGCCAATTTTTCAATTTTTTTGCATGCACATTGGTTGATGCTCGCTCCTTCATGTGACCCATCACGCTGCTAGTTTGCACTTCCATGGATGTTCATGTTATCCCTTGCAATCCTTGTGTTTTGTATTTTTACGCAATATTTCATGGTATCAGAGTGCACGTTGTGTGGATCCATGCAACTATTTGGTTTTCATGTTCTTTTGTTTTCAGTTTGTAATAAACAAGTCTTTTTTGCATTCGTCATAATGGATATTCCTTACGTGATCTACTTGCACTTATTTAGGGTTTAAAATCCTTGTTTGGGTTTGTTCAGGGTTCATGTTGTTCGTGGTTTATATTTTTTTAGGGTTTTCACTATTGTATACATGTTTGGAGGTGTCTTATCATCTCAAGTTGCAGTTCAGAGGTTCAGGTTTGAGTTTTTTCATTACTAGGTTTGTGCATTTTAAAAAGTGTTGGAGCTATTTTTTACCCAACTCAGACCCCAACTCACTAAGCTGGGAATGGAGCTGGATTTTCTATATCACTTTGTCTCCTATCATAACTCATGAACAAACATGTTTAGTTCTATTCCTGTTGGTTTTTTGCATCGTTCTTTTCTACTTATGCCTTCGACCATTTATGAGCCTCCCTCCTCTTAGATTTGACCTATTTGACATTTCTATCTTTGCATTTGGATTTTACTGGATCGGGTTGATTTTCTATTTTTTGGCCCTGGTTTTTATCAATGTGTGACGACTCTGTATCCTATCTAGATCATTCCCACCTCACTGTCCTTGATCATGTTAACCTTGTACTCTAGCTAGTTCTCCAGCTCTACCTAGTTCATGGTCTATGCCTCCTCTTTGTGCTCGTGCTTTGGCTTTCACTACTGGTTCATGATTTGTTCTAGGTCCCCTATGTTTGGTTTTGCACTAAGTCACCCTAACTCTTCCTACCTTCTTGATGCATGTACATGTCAGAATCGACCATTACGCCAACCGCCCCAATTCTACCAACATTCCATGAAGCACCTTGGTGACCGTTATACCAAGCCAGCCTCAGACAGCTCGCCTCTATCCCGATGTATTTCCAAACCAAAATACGCATAGCCCTCCTATTCACTATTCCTCTCAGTCTATTCACTTCCTGTGATGTCCCTCCAAACCACAACTCACCCCGTTAGCACCAATCACTCACCCAACTCAACTTTCCCACTCACTAGCTCCGACTCCCCTCATCGACTCAGCACTCAAAATTCTCGGCTCGCCGAGCTATCTCACAACTCGCTAAGGCTATTTTCCTTCCAACTCACGGAGATCTCTCTCCTCAGCTCACCCAGTTTGTCTATCCTTCCTTCTTATACCCTTAGAGCCTCAGGACCCCCTTCACCCTATTTTTGACTTTTTGCATTTTTCCTACCTTTTAATGTATTGTAAATGGGGAAATAAATAAAAATTCATCATTTTAGGGGGGGATCATTTTCCCAAGCTCCATATACATGGTTATTGGGCTTTCTGGGGCACTTTTTCTGGCTCATTGCATTTTAGTGCTCCTCTTTACCTGCAGCTAGTGGAGGCGTCTGCCACAACCTTGCAGCAAGAGAGCCTTCTCTTTTGTGTGATGAGATGCATTTTTTCTCACATTGAGCAGTGTACCCTTGTTTTTGATTTTCCCTTTTGTGTTTGATTGTGTGTATTCCTCTACTTCTAACTAGGACTTCATTGTGGCCTCTACTCTTGTGAAAATTGTTGCCTACTATGAGGTGAGTGGTCAAATGTTTGACATCGCATGAACAGACCCTATTATAATCAAACACTACTTATAAATTTTCACGAATAGGTGGTTATCACTGTTCTTCTCGGGTGTCGTGTTACTTGTAGGTGCATTATGGACTGAGTCCAATGAATTGTATTCTTGCACCCTCTTCTTGTACACCTCGTACTCCTTACTTATGCTTCTACATCATAGAGGATGCTCTTTATATAATTGAGCATTGCAGGATAACCTTATAACCTCTGCCACTTATTATTGGGAGAGAGAATTATACATCATGACGTGCTTTGATGGAATGCTACTTCACCTATGAGGGTCTTACACACTTCTTTCTTGGGCTAGTTCCTTCAACCATTGATTCCAATCGTCTTGAGGACTTTCTCAACACTTGCAACCATGTCGTTGGTCACTTGATGTTGTCCATCATAGACCTCTTTGCATTCATGTGGTAGACTCAGATCCTCCCCACTGCATCTAGATCATCTTTTAGTCCTTTTTTGGAGACCCTTAACATATTGCCGCCATTTTTGTTACTATTGATCTAGCTGTCTCCTCTTGTTATTCATGTGATGATAGTTGCACTAACACAAAATCATTTGGTTCTTCTTATGATGAAGTGGATTGTGTTCCTAGTTTTGATGCCGAGAGTACTACAGAAGAATTCTTTGTTAGGCATATGTTAGTGTTAACATTATTTGTAATTGATTTATTATTATATTATGAGTTGTTTAGAAACAAATCATAATTATAATAATTGTTATTTGGTTTGTAAGTGAAGTTGTTAAAAAAATTTCACGTATATAGTTTTATATTAACGAGTTGTTAAAACAACTTGTGTATTGTTGTGGGTTGTTTCCTGCATTATAGGAACAACCTCTCTTATTTATTTGTTAGATCCTGTATGATTGAAATATATACAATGAAGATTATTCATGTGTAAAATACTCGTAGACTGATCCAAATCTATATTTGGTATCAAAGCGATGGAAGTCTAATGGTTTGTGTGGTGCAATTCTATTGCTATTTGTACTTGTTCCTTTGCACGTTCTTCTGAATCAACATGTCTGGTTTAATACACATTCACAAATGTTGATTGGATCTTCAGTTTTCGAAAACACCATCTCTGTCATATGCATTCAACTTGCGTTTCCATATACCAACAACCTGCATCTCCACTCGTTCCATCTATCCCCGTGTACATGGTGTGGAATATTTATAAATACTGTCTTCATCGGTTATTTGGTATTATACCTGTATCTCATTATTTCAGTGGTTAGACGCGGATAATGTGTAGCATAAAATGCAAACTCGGTGATAAGTTCGGTGATTTAGACCAGCTTCATATGAGGCATTCAGTACAAGAATATATTGTCTTAACGTGCAGCATTGGAAGCCTCTCAAACTTTATCTTGTAAATCTACAGTCAAAATGTCTCAAATCTTCTCATTCTCCCCGTGGCCATTCAAATGATTCATGAATTGGTGTGTTGAGTCTTATACAAATTCCTTATTTTATATTTCTTTTATTTTTAGTGTCATGTGTGAAAAATCTATTACAGTTACTGATTATTAACCTCCTATCTTGTAAGATTATTTGATCAAAAAATATTGGAAAATAACACAACTGTAACTTCACAAATACAAACACATAAGAAATACCCAACAAGGTGAACACAATATTTTCAGACAATTGTCCCTGGAAAAACCCCGTAGGGAAAACCAGTACTACATATGAGAAATATATTAAACTTCAGCAAATCAAGAGATACAAATACTGCTTGCCTCTTACTGGCAGAGCTCCGACAATCTCCTAATCCTCCTGCTAATATTCCTCCACTGCTTTCTCCAACACTAGCACTGCGCCCTTGCTAACACTGCAAGTTTCTCTCAAAACTTCCTTGTTACAAATGACCCCAATGACCCCCTTATATACTACTCTCGTTGAAAATCAACGGCCGAGATTAATACAAATGATCGGCTGAGATTAAGACAACTCAATAACCATAACAACCTTGGTTATGAGGTGTCACCTAAAAGGAGTCAATATTAGATAACAATTGTTCTTATCCTAACAATATTTGTTTGACAAAAACAACTATTTCTCTAAATTCTAGGCTGTCCAAATAACAATTGGATGAGGACAAAAAGCTGTCCAAGCTACAAATTACTAAGATTAACACTCCCTCTTAGCGAGGAAGCTGTTCTGCATGACACCCAACATCTCTCTGAAGAAGATAAATTTTGCCTTCCCCAATGCCTTTGTCAGAATGTCTGCTACCTGCTGATCTGTAGGTACAAACTGTAGCTTAACAACCCCACGCTGTACACAATCTTTGATGAAGTGATACTTGATGTCCTATATGTTTTGACCTATCATGAAACACTGGATTCTCAGTCAACTTGATGCAACTCTGATTGTCGCAGTGTATCACAGTAGTCTCAACCTTATGACCAAACAAGGCTACCAGCAACTTCCGAAGCCATATAGCTTCACATGTTGCCATGCTAGCTGCTATGTACTCTGACTCTGCTGTCAGAGCCACAGACTTCTGCTTCCTGCTGAACCAAAATACAACTCCTGATCCCAGACTGAAACAACACCCTGAAGTGCTCCTCTTGTCCATTGTACTACCTGCCCACATCTGTGTCAGTATAGCCCATCAACCTGATTCCTTCACCTCGAGCATATCTAATTCCATACTCGATTGTACCTCGCAATAACGTAGAACATGCTTTGTCGTAGTCCAATACACTCTCTTTGGCTCAACCATGAACTGACTAAGAGAGTTAACTGCAAAAGCTATATCTGGCCTGGTATTGACCAAATACATGAGAGAACCAATCAACTGCCTGTATAAGGTGGGGCCTACATCCTTCTGCCTGGATGTGTCTACCTTCCTCTAATTCATGATCATGGGTGTAGACATGGCTTTGCAATCTTCCATCCTGAACCTTTTCAAGATTTCCATGCAATATTTCCCTTGCCCAAGGAAAATATCTCCATCTTTCTGCCATACCTCCATGCCTAGAAAGTAGTGCATAAGTCCCAAATCCTTCATCTCAAACTCCACTGCAAGATCCCTCTTGCATTCTTCTATGAGCCCCAGTGAACCTGTAAGAAACAAGTCATCTACATATAGAACAAGAATGAGAATCTCACCTCCAACTACCAAGTAGTAGAGATTAGCATCTACCTCACTCTTCACAAAGCCCATTTCCTGCAAGTAACTATCAATGCGCTCATACCACGCTTTGGGAGCCTACTTGAGTCCGTACAATGCTCTCTTCAATCTACACACGTGGGTCTCTTTGTTGTGTGCTATAAAGCCTTTTGGGTTGTTCTATGTATACCTCCTCTTTCAACTCACCATTAAGAAACGTTGTCTTGACATCCATTTGATGGATCTACCATCCCATATGTGCTGAAATTGAGATTACAGTTCGTATAGAAGTATACCTGGAAACTGGAGCAAATGTCTCCTCGTAGTCTATTCCCTCTTTCTGAGAGAACCCCTTTGCCATGAACCTTGACTTATATTTCTCGATGCTACCATCTGCACCGTGCTTGATCTTATAGATCCAGCGGTGATCCAACCACTGCCCTATCTATTGGTCTAGGCACTACCTCCCACACATCATTCTGCATAATTGAAGTATACTCCTCAACATTGCTTCTTGCCACACTTGATGTTGTGTAGCCTCTTGATAGCTAGAAGGTTCACTATCTACCAACATACTAACTAATGCAACATAGTCATCATACCTGGCTGGTGGTTTCCATTGTCTATCACTCCTCCTAGGAGTACCCACTAACTCCTGAGTATTCTTCTGTGTCTGTTGAACCTCACAGTTCTTGCTGCCAACTGTAGAGGATGAAATATCAAGCTCCATGTTTTCTTGATGCATCTCTTCTTGTACCTGTTGCTCCATACTTTGAAAACTCTCTCCTCCTGAGTCTATGCTTGTACTAGTAACTGTACTCGAGCTTTGCTTCCCTTGACTCGATTGAGTGATCCTTGGAGCTTCTGTTGGCTGCTCACTCTGATCATCTACTGGCAAATCTCTAGACCTTCTAAATTCCTTGTCCTCCATGAACTTGACATCACGTCGAACAATAATCCTCCTAGTTCCTGGGAATGAATATCCGATATGCCTTAGAGATTTCACTGTACCCCACAAAGTACCCTCTCTCTGCAGTCTGATCTAACTTGGTACGTGTATCCTTAGGAATGTGACAATATGCCAAACTCCCAAAGATCCTAAAGTGACTGACATCTAGCTTCTTCCCAGTGAATGCTTCCTCTGGTGTCATCCTCCCTAGTACCTTATGTTGAATTCTATTCTGTATGTATACTAATGTATTGCATGCCTCTGCCCACAGATAACGGGGGTAAATCCTGATCATGCAACATAGCCCTTGATGCCTTTGTTATAGACCGATTCTTCCTCTCAGCAACTCCATTCTGTTGTGGATTGTAAGGAACAGTCCACTCTCTCTTGATTCCTTCTCTAGTATAGAACTCTTGGAACTCATTGCTTTTGTACTCACCTCCATTATCTGACCGAAGAACTTTTATCTTCCTTCCTGTCGAATTCTCCACAAGAGCTTTGAACTCTTGGAAGCGACTGAAAACCTCATCGTTGGTCTTCAAGAAGTATATCCATGTCTTCCTGGAGAAATCATCAATAAAAGTAACAAAGTACTCATACCCTCTAAGAGACTTCATCGACATTGGTCCACATACATCTGAATGTACTAGATCAAGAACGCCCTTGGATCTGGTGTCACTCCTTGGAAAAGATGCTTTAGCAAACTTCCCCAACACGCATCCCTTACATACATCATCGTGCTCTGTGCTCACCTCAGGAACACCTGTCACTATCTCATGAAGTAATTTAAGGGCTCCATGATGGATATGGCCCATCCTTCTATGTCATAGCTCTCCTGATCTCTAAGATTACTGTTGCTCATGAGTGCCTTAGGAATATCAAACTGCAGCCTATAAAGCCGACCGCTCCTAACTCCAATAGCTATGGGTGATTTCCAATCCTTGTGCTTGACCAACACATGTGCCCCTCTAAAGATTACATTGTACCCTTTGTCCTGAAGGACAGATACAGAAACCAAATTCATCCCTAAGCCTGGAACATGCAACACATTATGAAGGGGAATAATCTTACCACTCTCCCTCTGAAACTGAACAGTTCCTTTCCCAACTGAGTTGAGTTTGGACATGTTCCCCATAGAGATCTGGATTCTGGTGCTCTCTTCCTTAATAACTGGAGAAGTATTCTCTAACTCCTGTCATATGATATGATGCCCCACTATCTATGTACCAAACACTCTGTGAGGTTGAGCTAACCATACATGCTATGAGTGCAAACTCATCTTCCATTCTACTAGAGAGCTCATCTACACTTGCTGAAGCCGCAACTTGCTTCTTGCCTTTCTTTTCATTCTTCTTCCTTTCTGGGCAATCGCTGACATAGTGGCCAAACTCGTGACAGCCATAGCACTTGATCTTCGAAAAATCTTTCTTCTTCTTTTCACCTTGTGAATTTGATGCTTTACTAGACCCCTTCTTTGCTTTCCCTTTACCCGCTAGGGCAACATTTTCCTGTTCCACCTCACTTTTCTGACTCTTATTGTTGGCTCCATTGACAAGACTTAGTCTAAGCTCCTCCTGAGTGAAATCACTCCATAGTCGATCCGCAACTCGGTAAGGTGTCTCGTCCATTGATGACTTGAACAAAGACATCCCACTACTTAGTAAACCCATTTAGGGCTATTCTCACTAGCTTCTCATCACTTGGTTTGTCTCCAACAGCTGCCAATTCATCCTTGACAAGTCTAAGTCTGGTGAGGTAACTTGTGACGTCTTCTCCCTTATTCATCCAGGTATTCCTCAACTTTTCTCTGAGAATCAACTTCCGGTTAGTGGTAGCATTCTGGTACATATTCATAATGGCATCCCACATCATCTTCGCTACATCTAACTCTGAAATATGCGGAACAATATGATCCTTGACACCGTCAAGAATCAGCCTCCTCGCCTTGGCATCTTCCTTCTTATATGCTAAGAGTTGTGTTGCATCTGTAGGTATAGGTACAACAGTGGTCACATATTCCTTGATACCATTCTCTTCCAGCAATAAAGAAATTCTGGCTTTCCAGACACCAAAATTCGAGGCTCCATCCAATCTGTCCTGATCTCTTAAACCTGCTGAGGCCATCTTAAAAGAAAATAATAACAATAATTTTGAAGAGGTTAAACTGGGTTTTATAAACCCTCACTTTCTTTCACCTAGGGTAAATCTCTTCTACCCGAACAAAGCTCTGATACCATGTGAAAAATCTATTACAGTTACTGATTATTAACCTCCTATCTTGTAAGATTATTTGATCAACAAATATTGGAAAATAACACAACTATAACTTCACAAATACAAACACATAAGAAATACCCAACAAGGTGAACACAATATTTTCGGACAATTGTCCCTGGAAAAACCCCGTAGGGAAAACCGTACTATAGATGAGAAATATATTAAACTTCAGCAAATCAAGAGATACAAATACTGCTTGCCTCTTACTGGCAGAGCTCCGACAATCTCCTAATCCTCCTACTGATATTCCTCCAACTATCTCCAACGCTATCACTGCGCCCTTGCTAACACTACAAGTTTCTCTCAAAACTTCCTTGTTATAAATGACCGCAATGACCCCCTTATATACTACTCTCGTTGAAAATCAACGGCCGAGATTAATACAAATGATCGGCTGAGATTAAGACAACTCAATAACCATAACAACCTTGGTTATGAGGTGTCACCTAAAAGGAGTCAATATTAGATAACAATTGTTCTTATCCTAACAATATTTGTTTGACAAAAACAACTATTTCTCTAAATTCTAGGCTGTCCAAATAACAATTGGATGAGGACAAACAACTTTTCAAGCTACAAATTACTAAGATTAACATCATGTGTGTTTTCGGGAGTGAAGATTAGTCTCGCCCACATTTTCATTGACAATAATTTACATTTTATCGATCCATATTTAGGACAGTCTCAAAAAATTAATGTTTTGCTTTTTAGGTTGGTAAAAACCTTACACTGAGTTTATACATAGAATGTCATTACATTTTTCTTTATAGGTTTTTTTATGTTTAACCATATAGTCTAGTGTATTAATTGTCCATATCAAAATCTTCATGGTTATAAGGAAAAACTTTTTATTTTGGTCATATTTTTATTTGAATCAAACCATCGGTCATGTTTTGAGCTGTTAATAGTCATTTGTTAGTATGTGAATATTAGGTGATTATTAGGAAAATTGTCAAAATTGTAAAAATAATTTTTTTTGCCTTAAAGATACATTTTCGGTGTTACACGACGTCCGATGTCCTTCATTGTTTTGTGTGTAATTTTTTGTAAAAATGGAGAAGTTTAGTCTTGCTGAGAAGTTCGAAGGATGAGATTTTCATACGTGGAGAATTTAGATGTAGCAGAATTTTATTGAGAAGGATATATGGGATGTTGTTAAACCTAATACTACAACACTGATAAATGCAACAGATCTCGCAAAGTGGACTGTCAAGGATCAAAAGGCCTTGGGAACCATTGGTCTCGGTCAACTGAACTAGAGTGATCCTCTGACTATAGAGATCCTTCAATTTTCGTATTCTAACATCGATCAGTTGGTGAAATCTATCATTCAGTGAAAGTGAAAGTGGAAATTGTTGAGTTTGCATATGTAGGTGAATTGGTGGAAGTGTGATCATCCGGTATGGGGTTAATTGTGGTAAAGCGGATCAAAAAGATCCAAGTCAGCAGTATGTAGACCTAAAAGTTTGCGGAGGCATACGATTCTGGTTCTAGTTCTATGGTGCATTTTTTCCATGTTCACATTAAGGGGGGTGATATCAGTAAATAATGTTCACACTAAGGGGGTGAATGTTAGGCATATGTTAGTGTTAACATTATTTGTAATTTATTTATTATTATATTATGAGTTGTTTAGAAACAACTCATAATTATAATAATTGATATTTGGTTTGTAAGTGAAGTTGTTAAAACAACTTCACGTATATAGTTTTATATTAATGAGTTGTTAAAACAAATCGTGTATTGTTGTGGGTTGTTACCTACATTGTAGGAACGACCTCTCTTATTTATTTTCAATATCCCGTATGATTGAAATATATAAAATGAAGATTATTCCTGTGTAAAATACTTGCAGTATGATCCAAATCTATATTCTCTCCTCCTCCTCCTCTCACCTTTCTAGAGAATGTTGTTACCCCTCCCATCTCATCAGAAATCGAGCAGTGCCATTCTCAACCTCATATAATCATTACAACAGCTTCCTTTCCACTACTAGTATGCAAGGCCCTTTCCACTCCTCTACCTTCATGTGATGACTTATACTTGTCTAACATTAGTCTTATGCTTTTCGAACCCCCTCATTGGGACGAGTATCTACCCAACCTTAGTCGTATTTTCATATAGCCCACTTTTTATGCACTATAGGTTCCTCATCATTCTTCAAGTGTTTTTGAAGAGTCCATCATCTCCTTTGTTGGGAGCTCCCCTTCTGAGAATCTTATCACTTATTTCTGTTGTGGGGGTTGTTGTGTTTCCTTCACATCACTTGTAAATCCTTTCTGTAGGTGTTATTCTTACTCACTCTGGAAGTTCTAAACATGTGGAATTATCTTTAGTTTCTTGGCGCTCCATTACTAGACCTATGTCACACTTACTTGGACTAGACTCAGAGTTCTTCATGCTGCTTAGTTTGGTTTCCTTCACAGAGTGGGAAGACTTCCAAAAATTATTTTTTATCATTCCTAGTGGCAGACACATAATTCAGTGTGGGTGGTTCTTCTTCAATCCAGAGGTAGAGGACCACGTAATCAAAACTCTTTTGGGATACTTCTTAGAGCTGTAGAGTTCAGATCTGTCCATGACATCTTCTACATTCCTCTCATCTCCCTCTTCTTCTCTCTTCTTCTTTAAGAGAGATTTCCCTTTTGTACATGGGTACCTTATCAGGATTTTCTGTGGCCGGGACCCATACTTGGCATCTTTCTTAGATTAGAGAGTGTGTTTTCTCTCGTGGTGGATGTTTTTCCCACTGGGTTTTCCTTCACTACTCGAGATCCCTATTGTGCATGGGTAACTCATTAGAATCTTATGTCGGTACCCATTTCTCTTTTCTGACTTTCCATCTTATCCTAAGTTACGATGAAGGGAGGTGTTCATGTGAGTCATTTTACACATCATTAGGTGAGTCATCTCACATAGGTGAGGTCATAGGTTTGCACATCATTAAGGGGTCATTATGATATTTCCTTAGGCATCAATGCATCATATGTGTCATTGGGAGTTGGGAGTTACTTCCTATTATGGGAATGTAAATCCTTCTCTCCACTTGAGAGGTCATCATTTTAGGAACTGGGGCTTACTCAATTATTTCTATATGTACAACCCTTCAGATGTATGAGAGTGTGGATATTTTAGGAGTAACAAGGTTCTTCCCATTTTTTGAATCTTTTACATGCATGTTGGTTGATTCTATCTCCTTCACGATACATTGTCACATTGTCGGTTTTCACTTTTGTGGATGTTCACAGTATCCCTCATGATCCTCATGCTTCACATTTTCATGCACTTTTTCAAAATCGTCCCCCCCTTGCTACTTATCACCTTATACATGACTTCATGAATACCAATCACTCATTAAAAAATAGAGTAATAACATCACATAAATGATCTCACATATCAAAAATTCTAGGCACAAAATCTCCACCAAAAAGTATTCATAAATATACATAATGATAATAGGCTCCAAATAATTCCCACATCAAACATTATTTGATCTATCAACATTAATACCAAAACTTATCAGAACTTCAACCTTCATCTCATCAACCGATTAACTGATCCTCGTGCCTTGGAATTAAAATTTTTGACTTGATATCCTACTTCAAATATTCTCATACTTGTCAATAATATAATAAAAACTAAGAAAACCCTACAATCTTGCATTTAGAGTTTCAATGTTGCTTTATTATTATATCAAGTCTGTAACATGGTGCCACTTATTCAAAGTGTCCTACTCCCCCTATAAACCTATTTGATACATACATTCATGCACAACGTTCTCTTCAGTTATCAAACTTTCTGTCCTTGATGTATACACAACTCTCAACAGTCCTCAACCAACTCAACACCTCTTGAGATTAAACACTCCTATGTTTTTACTCCTACAAACTTATTGATTCCTTATACAACGCTCTTGAAATACAACCTCAGACTAATAAGGATATCAACATCAAACAAATAAAGCATAACTTCATATCCTTTGATCCTACAATGAATATAACAAACCCCAACATTCATATTGGTCTTCAAGCATATATTGTATTCCTACAACTCTGCCTTTGGGTACCACAAACCTAATCATCTATTACAGATCTAGTCACATGTTTCTTTATCTTAAGAACATCAAGACACCTTCTTGATGTAATTCAACTATCTATAATGATTTTTCAACCTCAAAGATATACAATATTACTCTTTCATTGTTATCAAACAATGTTTTATGTCACTACACTCTATTTAGAAACTCATGAATCCATCATTATACCATGACTTTACCCACCAAGTCAAGAACATACCTTAACACTATACCTAGGACTATCTTGTAGACCAACATCTGACTTGATGTTTTGTTACTTACTTTACATACCTGATTTTTATTTTACATAGTTGTATCCACATGTTTCATAGCCTTCTTGATGTGTTGTAATGATAGCATAACTTCATGAATTGAATCAAGATAGAACAAAGCATACCTCATAGATTTGAATGATGTCTAACCATTATATGATCTCAAGTAACATCTTTCATTATGATTGTGTTGTCAAACTTATTATAATCATTCATAATCCCTTCAAGGCATAACCATACCATGAGCATACCCTTGACCTTATACCAAAACTATCAACATCTTAAGACCACAATTACAACTTCAATACAAATTTTAGAAAACATCAAACACCAATACATATATTACTCATTTGATGTCCTTCTTAAGATCATATAACTTTATGAATGGTTCATGACAACCTACTTATCACCTGTTGGACCTTCACACCTATGCTAACAACAAATCTATAACAATCATGTCTAGAATATGAAAAACCTTTCATATCAACAACCAATCCAATATAAAAAACATACCTTGTAGAACTCTAAATAGATCAAACCTATGCTTCTTTGACTGATGATTGTATTCATGAATCCTAATGAAGACACCCCATGCTTCTTAGGGAACTAGAAAAATATGAAGTCATCAAAAGAGCACAAAGTCTCCACCTTATTTTCATATCATATTACAATTAGCCTTTGATGAGACCCTCTTTCTTCTTCTTGGTTGGTTTTCTAGGCTTGAAGATAACATCCTCTTTCTTTTATTCTTCTGATTGAAATCTTGTCAAACAAACATGATCCTCCTCAATCACTGGCTTTTTCTCAATCATGGTTAACATAATATTTTTTTTTTTTTGAGTGGTGAAATTTGGGCTTGACTGTCTTGAATTCCTCCTTCTTTTCCTTGTCTACAATAGCTATGGGTTCTTAATTGAACTTAACACTTATTTTTCTAACTTTGTAGTAGATCAAGCTTCATGGTGTGCTCTATTTTCCTTTATTAATCCTTCTTAGTTGGTTCTTCATGATCATATTTCTTAACTGTCTTAATTTTTTTTGGTACTTCTTTGATTGATGAAGATTCCTTGACAAATTTTGGCTCTTCTTTCTTGCCCTCATGCTTAGGATCATCCTTCTTGTTCATAGAATCAGACTTGGTTGTCTTATGTTCATCCTTAGGATTGATTTTCTTGTTGAAAACTTTTCTATCTTGCATTTTAAAATCTTGAAACCAACTGTTGTACCTTGGAGATTCATTTTGATGGAAAAATATAGAAATATGACCTAATTTTTTATAGTTATAGTACAAGACACTATTATTTCCCCTTGAATGATATAAGTAGAGACTCCAACTATAATTCATAGCCATATGATCAAATTCACATCATGAATAACACTGAAATTTGAAAGTAATTTTATAATTCCATGATTACTCATTCCTTGAGAGATTTCTTTCACATTCTCTTGCCCTATGGCCAAATTAATGAAAAAAATAACGATAACCATGAAAATAATTTTCATACGTCATAGCATTGGGTTTCCTGATAGGATTAGACCTTGCATTATTCTTGAAATTTATCTTCTTAGCATAGAGACCTTTACTAGGGCCTACTTCATGACAAGGTATTGTAGAGTCCTCATCATCTTCATCAAACCCAAGACCTATTCTATCATCTTATATAATTTGATTATTCAATATTACCTTTAGAGTCCTTAGAGAGCTACTATCAAATTTCTCGACAACATTCAACTTGTTGGATACCTACACTAATTTATCCTGTCAAGGACCTCATTTCAAATTCAATCTCTTTAATTTTTGGCTCTAACTTGATATTGTTCCTACTTTGGAGTATCAACTCTACTTGTAAGTTAACTATAACCTCTCCATATTCTATTTTCATCATAAACATAATTTTTAAAAACTTCACATGGCTTCTCATGACCTTTACCCGTCTTGTGCTTCAGAGGATCTCCTTTAAGTGGTTAAACTTACTTCAAAATTACCTAGCTTTGATACTAATTTTTGGAAGCACAATGACTGAGAGAGGGTTGAATGAAATAGTCATACAATTTTTTTTTGCTTTATTTATCTTAACTTGCATTGATTATTCAAATCAATCCATACAACATCCATAAACTAATGTGAGATTATTAATTATCTTATAAAACCATCAAGCAATATATGAAACATCCACAAAAGCATGAAAAAAGAGATAACGCAAAAACACCATATATTAAGTAGGAAACACTCGAGGGGAAGAAAACCCATTGAACCTCTACATATATACTCAATAAAAAGGAATATCATGAATATTACACATCATAAGAGATTTTTTTAGTGAGGTATCAAACCCCACAAGGAGCACTAACCCCTAGTTTAGTAGGGCACCAACCCTAGATTGAGAACTAGCCCCTAATTTAGTGAAGCGCCAACCCCACAAGGAGGCTAAAACCCCCCAAGATGAAAAAATGCCAACTTAGCCACCTAAAATGAAGATCACTTGAATTCCTTATTTCTCCACCAACTGATTTTTATCACTTGTTTTGCTCCATCCACTCAAAACTCTCTCAAAACATGCCTTCTCCTACTTCAATCGAACTTGCATCACATCATGTTGATTAGGTATAATGACCTTAAATCCCTTCTCATATGCCCTACTTAGCTTCTCATGATCTTGTTAAATCTACTCTGTACTGCCTAAAACACTCTATATAATTCTCTCTAGCTCGCTCACATCTCCATCCTCTAGCCTAGCTCAAATGAGCCAATACACCTCACTTTTATACTTGACACACCACCTAAATGACCATAGGTCAGCTAAGACCATTAAGGTCGGTCATGTAAACATAAAATACATTCTACATCATCATATAAATCACTTCAAGAGACCATATAGGTCAGCATTACCTTAAACATTCCAAATTAGCTCACCTGGCCTAAAACACAAGCTTTTACCTCCAAAAGTCACAACATGAACTTAAAGGTGCATGGAAGCTTCATCATGATGTCACCAGCTCCAAAAAATTAAATCCAAACACTCTCAAGACCACCAACCAACTCAAGAAACTTTGTACTATCCATATTCACATGGAACACACCAAGAAACAAGCACCTCCAACTAGGTCTCAAGCACCTAAAAAATCATCCTTCAAAAATGAATGACTTAACACACCAAAAAATATTTTCAAGACTCATAAGGCACATCACTATAAAGGTATTGATGTATTCTAGCTTAGATAACTCATTGTAACTCATAAAATAAGACATAAGACTCCATGACACTTGCATTTCTAAAGCTACTCCAACCTGGTTCTAGGCCTCAAGAACCAGTCATCTATTAAAACATGCTCAAACAATTCAAAGACCAATTCCACACACAACCATTACATGGAAAAATTGATACACTTCTTAAAGCAATCATATGCACTTTTCTCATGAAGAAAATAAAAATTACATACATGTTCCTATCACCTTCTTGACAAGCCTAATAGGGATGATTAGGCCATTAGGGATTAAGCACAAAACTACCTCAACTAATCATTCCAAGAGCTCAAAAACATGACATCAGACCTCTCCAATATTTCCAAGCCCATACAATATTTCCACAACATTAATTTCATCTCACACACCTTAATACCTCCATGACTAGTTTTATCCCTTAAGGAAAAAAGTGGTAGGACACATTGGAGTACATGTTTCATCAAATTTATCCATAGAAACTACTCAAATATTTTCATGACCATATAGAGCACATCCTAGGATATCTATAATATTGTTTTCACCTCATGAAACCTTCATCTCAACTTTGTATCTATAAAATTCCACAAAATAAGGGTTTTTCTTTAACTTACCAAAACACCTAAAGTATGCAACCACCATAAATACGGGCTCTGAGGATTCCTCTACATCCTTAAATTATCAAACCATATTTCAAAATTCATTTCATGTCCATGCTCCACATATTTTCTCCATCACTCTAGAACTATGGTTTTGGGAGGGTTTTTACCTATTTTGCTTGTTAACGAGGTTCACGCGGTATCCCCACAACCCAAAGCTCAAATCATAGTAATTAAATTCACACATGCAAATCCTATTTACTATTTATATTAAATTCTAATTCCATTACAATTAATATATATTTATAACTCATCCTACGACAACTAATACATCAACACTATTCGGCCCATATCTTGAGCCTTTTTTATCCATTTTTATCACCAATAGTAATAATATCACCATATCTTTGACATTTACCACATTGAATATTCAATAACACACCTACCTATGAATTATTAGATGTTATTATTATATGTCACTCATCACTTCCTATTCCATTATATAGATCTCTAACTCATTTCCAAACAATTTATCTATTTTCTTTCGACTCATGGTTCTCATACTATCTTTTCACCCCTTCCCTAAAAGGGGAGAAAACATGCAAGGTTATCCTATTACCCCTCTTAGAGGAAACCAAGAAAATTTCCAACATGACATGCACAATCATATTGTAAACCATCACTCTATTTTCAATCAATCATGGAGCAACATTCAAATCCTATAAAGTTATCACTCTAAATTGTAAGTATCAATATATTTCAAGTAAAAAATATCTTGGATTCTCATAATTTCACCCTCAAATGACCTAATCTGGAGTAATTCAATTTTCTAAAGTGAATTTAAAATCAATTAGGTTCAATCAAATAATAGGTTTCAATCGATATAGGTTGTTTCTAATTCTGTTCCAACAATATAAATATTCCTCCTAGATGACCTAACTTAGGAGTCAATCAATACTATCTTATCAAGAATTTTTCCATTTGACCAAGTTTTCAGCCTTACACTGTAAAGTGAGGGGAAATGAGAGGTCACTAACTATCCTTTTCAACTTTACAGGGGTTTTCTATTACTAGTAGGAAAGTAATAATTGGTTCATTTCCGCCTGCAATGGTGAAACTTGTTTTGAGGAGGAGTCATGGTGGAAATAAAATATGATTACTCTCCTAATACTCTTCATCTAATTTTAGGATGCTCAAATGCATACAATATTCACGTTGGTTCAATAATTGATCACTCTCAATCCCTCCTACCATCTCCAAGTTTCAAAATATCTTATATCTCCATAACATGTTTCTATCCAACAATTCCTTTGGTGAAAATATATTAACCCCAAATGGATCAAAATGATGATCCATGGTTCACCAAGCCATGATTCTTACTACTAACATGCCTTGGCTACAACTTCTTCAACCCTCTACAGGTATGTTCTTCTTATATTCTTTATACTATTGAATTTCATCCAAATAGCAAGGTGGAAAATATAGACACAAAAATATGCACTTATTATTATTACACTATGCCTCTAGTACATTATTATATGCATGACTCATAAGTGAGAAGATTAGAAACTAGTGACATATCCCCTATTCCTTCAATTACTTTTGATTGGATTTGATTGTGACATTATCTTATATCTTCTGAATTGGTATGCTTTTTGGTTGAGTCATAAGGATCCTTGTTCCCGTCATTTTCATGATTATTTATCTTGTCCTTGAGATATTACCTCCCACTAAGGACACTATCACCTAGGTTGTAGTGTTCCTTATGGGAACTTTTTTCCATCTTGTCTTATTTTAGAATTTTCCACTTAGTTTTAACTTTTGGTATTTTGTATTCTCTCCATCAAAATTTTATGTCACTAAGTATCAAATTCAAACAAGGTAATCATATATACATGAATTACTCACTATTATTAGGGGATAAGAAATTTGGGATATTACTTCCTATCTACTACTTGGGAAAAGAGTAATATTCAAGAAATGCATGTTTGCTACATATGAAGGGGAAATTTATAAATTCCATCTCACACATTCATCTTGGGAGGAAGTAGTTGTAACCCACTATCTTGGTATGTCTGGGATAAAGGGAAATATAGGTTCAAGGGACATCATTCTATCACACACACACACACACACACACACACACACACACACACACACACACACACACACACACACACACACACACACACACACACACACACACACACACACACGAACTACATTGATTCTAAAATGTAGTGTAACACTAGGTGGAAATCACATTAGGGTGACCGCGGAGGTCAATACGACTCAATTATATGCATCATTTATTCCATATAATATATGTTTGAGCCTTGTACATGTATTTATGGTTTTTTACAGGTATAAGTGTGATACACGAAACCTATAATGAAGTGGATGCAACAAATAGTGAAGTGAAGAAGACATGATCAGACCCTAAAAAAGATCAAATCCAAAGTTTTTTCTAGGACACTAGCACTTGGGGTGGTCCTATCCTCCTTTGGGTGGTTCTGTTTGGAAGAATATCAGATATATGTTCTCTAAATGAAGCTTACTCAGTTCAGATCCAACATATTTCACCCAATCTCCAATTCAAAATCACTTCAGAGAGCGTGATACAAGCTAAGTCACTCATATCCTCTCATTTCTTACACTTTCTTTTCATTGCATGTTAGATATTTCTCTAATCTTAGTCCTATGATAAGATTTAAATTCTACTAAATTAAGCATGTTGTAGCTACTATATGAGGTATTATTATTTGGTTACATACATAGTGGAACTGGGGGGTAATGGGGAGTAGTTTTGTGTGTAGGCCCCTAGTAAGAGTAGGATTGATAGGAGGTCTGGCTCATCAAGATGTAACCAAAAATAATTTTGGATGAGGTCACAATGCATGACCAACATAAGGCTAGTGTAGTGACACATCCTTCCCTTACATGAAAAGGTTTAAGGATGGGTAAAATGAGGAACCCGATAGTTCTCTCTTCAAGTAGTTATGGGAAGTATCTTCAATTATATGTGTATAAATAACCAAGAACAATATATTATGAAATGCATTATTGATTAAATAAGAAATGAAATTTCTATAGAATTTGGTGTTCCCACAAACAAAGTTGACATACTCAAATGAACCCCAAGAGCTTACAAATTATAAAAGATAGACTTTAAATTTAAAAATCTAAGAATGAAGAATAGAAATATAGATGTATCAATTTGAAAAATAAGTAGGTTGACCAAGATGTAATATGTACTTAGATTTTTCATCAGATTTTTCATCCCAATTCAATATAATTTGTAATAATGATAAATTAGAACTAAAAATAAATAGTCATAATAGTCCTAAAATATGATACTCTTGCATTTTTTGGAATAATTTATCCAACAATAAATGAGATAAAAATTAGGGTTTATAATTAGAGAGGAATTAGAATTTTATGATTATATTTTGAGAAAGAGTGCTCAAAATGTATGTAGAAACATATCACACTTTCTTCAAGATATCTATAATTTAAAATTAGCATAGTATGGGTTCATGGGTACCTATACACATTCAAGATTGAAGTTTTCCCTAATGTTGCAAGCCTTTTTTCTATAGCTAAACATTGGATACGGATTTTAAAATATTATTTACCTATATATTGATGTATTATTTCTAGTTTTTTTTATTTGAGATCACTAATTGATCCTAAATTAGAATATACAAGAGAAAAATATCCTAACCATGTTATAAATATAGAGACTAATGCTCAATAAAATTTCATGAATAAATAAAGTGACATTTGGATATGAAAAAACATGTAAATACAATAAAGAAGTATTATTAAAGTAAAAACATTCCAAAACACAATAATACCTAATAAGATAGGTTGACTTAGACTTTCAGATGAATTGTAGATGTTTTAGATGTAGAATTAGGGTAAACAGACTATAATTGGATTAAACATGATTCATCTTAAGCTATTGACTTTAAAACCTTCCTTGACACTAGCACCAAGATCAAATACAAGTCCAAAATTATTCTAACCTATTTGGAACTACTTTTTAATTTCTGTTCAACTGGGTTACCTCATCTCTAACTATAGATCCTTTATGCACTTTCTCTATTTTGAGAATATTTGTGCATACATAAGTCTATATTGATTAAATTCAGAATTATTTTGCAATAAAAATTCAAGTAGATGATTAGATAATAAAAAAGGGTTTTGTGTGTGGTGAATTTGGAATACCTTTTTTGATTTTGACTAAGCACTGGACTACATAGTTTCCAAAATGAGGAGATCAAACTCCATGTAATTATTCTAGTTCTTATGCAAATGTGAATTCAATCTAGAAATACAACCCCTTATATTTTATTACATACCTTAAAAAAATATTAGGCATAGATATTGATAAAATGCACCCTTTGTTATATATATAGCTACAATGGAGTGTTGAAATAAAGTGCATAAGTAGAGTGCTTGTAAACATAAACCCTTGAAGTTCCTTTTAGCATAAATTTACTTGATAACACTTGTTATGACTTTAGAAAGCTTTTGGCTTGGCTTGGGATGATCAAAAAAGAGTGTAGAGTGATTTATACATGCTTAAATCTTTCTCCTAATGCATTCTCTTAATTCAGGGAAGTTTAGAGAATATTTGGAACTAGATATTTGAAAATGACGATCAAGTGTGCCTTTATATTACCCTGCAATAGCTAAATGATTTCCAATGTTTCCAAGTTCGTAAATGAGGTTGTTTGATTAAATTTTATAGCTTTTCATGGGATATAATAAGGAACTAAGCATAACCTTAAAATAACACTTAGGATAAACTTATGCAATCTGATAGTTGAGATATAGAGGAAACTAGTGCCAAGCTTCCGAAACTAGCGTCTGACACCACTATCTTACTAGATGATAGTGTCTAGAAGATAGAAGATACATCTAGAGTCCTAGGAGAGACATAATAGGAGGTATTAAATGTTTATGATAATTTATATAAATCATGTAGGTATTTGTGTAATTGAGTGCTCAATAATGAGGAGTAATTGCTTGACTTAGTAGGATAATGAATAAATATATGATTTTTTTTTTGTGTGGAAGTCATAATTAAAGAGTATACATTAAATAAGTAATTAGAAAGAACCTAATGAATAAATTTAGTTGTATATAATCACTATTTTTTGTTGTGATATGGTTTCTCCTTTCTTGAAACCTTAAAAGGGGTTAATAATGATTATAATATTATGGAATGAGTCACCAAACCCTTGTTTATGTGATGATTGTTGTACTACATACTACAACTTCGAAAAGTTAACAAGCCTCTTATAATTTTACCAATCCTATGATGAGATGTGTGTGATATAAAATAAATCAATAGAATATGGACCCCTTGATTCGACCCTCACTCTTGGAAATACAAACTTAACACTTAATATTTTTCTTTAATGGTATTTCTAGACCAATAATCTCTATGTACTAAAAGTTACAATAGCTTGTTGTTATGATAGTGATATAGGGAATTAGATGATTTGATTCTTTCTATAGACATTCTTAGAGTGATTAAAATAGATAATCCCTATATTACCACGATAGAATTAGTGTATATTTGTTTAATTTTTCTACCATTTGAATGATTTTCCTTTTAACTAACTCAAAATACAATCCAAAGAAACTAAACTAAGATGTGTATTGAAAAAGATGGAAATTAGAAGTGCAAGGGATAAGGTTATGGAAGAAGGGATAGGTTCATGACCAAACATGTCCTAGACCTATGAACATGTTTAAGGTGTGGAACGATTCTATTTTGAGATAAGTGGAAGCCTCTATATGCATTTTATAATAGGTCCAATGATTCCTTAGGAGTTAAGATGAAGCATATATGTCATCTAATAGTATTATGATGTAAGATAGAGTATGAGGGGGCCTTAAGTTGATCATTTTTGTACAAAATGGATAAATGTCACAATAAGTGCTAAATACCATATAGGCAAGTGCTCAGACCAAATTTTAGGTTTTCCATGTATTTTTCTCACCCTATCTCTTTCTATCTCTTTTATTGCTTTTATTATTTTGGAGTTTTACTAGAAATCATACACTCATGTTAAGTGTCCCAAAAAATAATGTGTATATTTTCACTATGATCCAAAACCATGAGTATCTCTTTTTAGGGGTTAATGTTGCATGTACCCTTCTAACTGTCAATTGGGTGCACTATTTCTATTAGTTTATTGATGAGTTGTGTCTTTCCTTGCATTTCAATAGGATCTTTATTTGAATTTCATAAGTCTATAAATATACATGGACATTCATAGAATAAGGGTATTAATCAAGACATTATCATAAAGTGACACATGACCTCATTCTAAAATTTCAAAAGTAATTTTTCCAAATGTTTTAGAGCAGAAGAAAATTTGAATAATTTATTTCCTCATCAAACATTCATATTAGCATGGAAATTCAAAATTTTAGATGGATATACACTACAATGTATTGCCTCATTGACACATTGCATTATATTTGGTATGTTGAATCTTTGCCTTGATTATGTTGGTTGTCCTTTTTTTAGTGCAATTTTTCTATTATCTTTGTGTCTAGGAATACAAGATGGAAATCTATTTTCTATTTTTTTATTAAGGTAAAAAGTGAGGGTTTAACCTTGTAAAATCATAAAAATATAACTATGAGTTCTCACATGGATCAAAACAAACAAAATACGACTTAAAGAAAATTCAGAAAACATCAACTCATGACCAAGTAATAGATGATAAACGACTCTTCTTAGATTAACGCTCAATAGTAATAACTAATTGAGTATATAAATTTGGATTTAGCATACTACTTTATTGTACAAATCCTTGTTACTCTATCAATTTTCTGAACCATTCTCTTAGATTTGGTTCTTCTATTTGGTACTAGACTCCATTTTTCCTCATCCTCTTTACTCTTATGGAGAGGTTGTATCTTTGAACCCACCAAATATTCCTTATATTTGGACCCCTTCCCAAAATCGAAAAACCCGTGAAATCTATTTTCTATTCTTAATGACCTTTTTAAATTTACAAAATCAAATATTTTTCTTCAACACTCCTTTATTAAATCTTGTTCTAAAAATAAATTTTCTATTTTAAATATGAGTAAATTTAACTGATATGTTTATAAGTAAATGTATTGCGTTTGATTGTGAACCAAAATCAATGTGTTATATTACATTTATCAATGTATTGTATTAAATTTATCATTTCTCCCTCAAATAACAAATGTTTAAAGGTATTTGTATTCTTAATATATGACAATTTAGAGGAATAAAATCCCACACAATGTTTAACAATGTCACTCAATAGAAAAAATAAACGAGGTAAAAATATTAAACTCTCTTTAGATTTAATTTGCTCTCACTTATTTGTAGATAAATGCCAATAATAGAGAACGAAATCGAAATACAATCTCAAAAGAATATACAGTAGAACTGTGATGACATTGGTAGAGGCTCCATCGGGTACTCCTTGAGCCTACAGTTTCTTCAAAGTTAAACACAACGGGATGAAACTGTTTATGTTTCATCTATTATTTCAAATGGCCATATGAAATCTACAATATTTCCCTCAAGGGGATTTACATCTGTTGGATGCTCAACGTCGGATGAATATAACTCATTTTATCTCACTCTCTCTCGGCTTAATGGCCGATACCAACCTCTCTAATCGGTCCCTTTATCCGAATAAATTTTTTCAGTCCTTGTTCGACCAGCTAGACCCCTGAGTGGCCCTAACAGCCACCATGACCACCTCTCAAAAACCACCTCTACTTGGGAGGCTCATCTACAATTTATATCTGTGTTCCTGAATTTTTCGCGCTTCTCTTTTCTTGGAGATGGATTCCTCTATCCTCCCACTTGGTCTTTAAATTTGAACTGAGCTTTTTAATGAGCTTATCCTTGTAATCTAATTTTGGTGAATCTCCTCACGCTAGGTCATCCACTAGTTAGATTATCCTTATCATTCATTCCATCATTCGGTCAGTATCGACCATGCGACCATGCAGATTCATTATGTCCATCATTTCCTCTTCTATCTGTTGCCACGTCCTTATCTTCTTGGTCCTCGTTCTTCATGTTTTTTCTACATTTTTGTACATTCTTTCCTTAAGACTACGAATCCTTTCGAGATCTTCTCGTGTTTCCCCTATCTCTTCGTGCTTTCTTTACCTTTTCTAAGCTTTGTATTCTTTGTGCCTCCTGTAAAATTTCCCCTTTTACATTTTCCCCTTCTTCTCCTCACTATGGGCTTCTCTTCCTACGTGCAGACACTTTTCTATCCTTCTCTTTGTGTGCATTTTTCTATTTGACCCTTATTTCTCAACATATTTCTTCATCCTTCTTTCTATCATATGCACACATTCTTGTGTGGCATTCTTAACTTATGTGCAATTCTTCCGCACATGTTTATATTTTTGTGTGGATCTAGGCCACTTCTCCCTATGTTCTTGTTGCTTCTGTGTGACCTTTCTTTATTTTTGGCCCACTTCTTGTGGCCTCTTCTTTCTAATGAATAGTTTCCTCACGTTCGACGTTCTACTATTCTTTCTTCTTAGTAGCTCTTTCTCATGCTACATATTTCTTTCGTGATTGTTTCTCCTAAATAGTTACCTCTAAACTGGAGGTCTACCAATCTTCTTTTGGGAAGATCTTTATCCTATCATGCATCTCCTTGCATGCTTCTTTCTCCCAAATAGTTTCTTCATTGTCAATGGTCTACCATTATTCCTTTGAGAATCTCTTCATCCTGCCACACATCTCCTTGCATGCTTCTTTCTCCTGAATAGTCGCCTCATGGTCGGTAGTCTACCAATATTTTTCTGGATAGATCTTCATCCTACCACACATCTTCTTACATGCTTCTTTATCCTGACTAGTTTCCTCAAGGTCAACAGTCTATGAGCCTTATTATGGGAATCTCTTCATCCTGCCATACATCTCCTTGCATGATTCTTTCTCCCTAATAGTTACCTCTTGGTCAACATTCTACCAGTCTTCCTTTGGGAAACTCTTCATCCTTCCATGCATCTCATTTTCTCCTCTTGCATATCTTTTGATTCTTACATGCATATCTCTTTTTTAGTGAAAGTTTTACCTAAGTCTCAAATTAACTGCATCAAACATCTAGGGTATTTGAACTTGAGGTCATCCTCAAGAAATTCTCGTGAGTGATAACATCACTCATTGGACTATACCTACAGATAAGCCCATCTTCTTCAACCATCCATCCATCCTCCTTTTCTTGTGATCTCTAGCCCTTATCCACTCCCTAGTGACCTTATCACATCCTCTTGCACTTCCATACACGGGTCTTCCTTACATGGGTATTCCGTTGCTCTTATCCTCTTTTGTGGTCCACTATGTTGCTAGACTTCTCCCTACTTCTACGTATCTCCTTGCACACTTATTTCCTTGTATCCTTCTCTTCTTGCTCATGGAATTTATGCCATCTTATCCTTTTTCTTTTACACCCTTCCATTGCGAACCCTTATGCAAACATTCCTCTACACGATTCTCCTGATGCAACTCTTTTTTACCTATGCATCCTTCTTACCTCAAGAGTTCTCCTTCTCCTCACCTATTAGGATCTGTTAGTTTGCTTTACTATTGTTAGTCTTTGTCTTCTCCTCCCGCTTGTTGTCACAATTTTTCTGTGCCACTTATTTCTTTTGTTTCCTCTTCTCTTCATGTGATTTTTTCTTTGTGCAAGAGTTCTGGAGCTTCTTCAAAGGTCTTTTGCTTGAAATCCATGTCGACCTATTCTCCTCCTTGTGCACCTCCCTCCATAAACACTCTACCAACTATATTTATTTTCTCTACATTTTTTTCCTTTGGGGTAACTTCTCCTAGGTTAGACTATTCCCGACCTCTCTCGATCCTAGCTTCTTCCTCCATCTTTCCCTGTAGTTTCTCCAAAATTTCGCCACACTCCCTTAGGCTTGTGCACTCCAATTACGTGCTTCTTTGCACACCTTCTCTATAGATCAACCTAGATCTCCTTACCAGGTACACACTTTTTCATGCACACTCTTGAAATATCCTAGGATTTCTCAGCTCTCCTGTAATGGTACTTCCATTACCACACATGTTTCCACCTTTGTGCTCCTATACTCCTTTTAGAGTCTACTACTATGTGTATCCTACTACATGTCTTGTTCCTACCGGTATTTCTTCCTTTGCACTCTCCATGACATGTCCCACTTCATATTCCTCTGAGATGCTCTCCCACACATCTCGTGTGTATTTGATTAAGAAAATATTTAAATAAATAGATGTTAAAATCTTAATTATGTAAGAACACGGATATAAATGTGCAATAAAGTATGAATTCGATAAAATAAAATAATCTAATAAAATTGAAACCCTAAGTGTAAGAGGGATGAAATAAGATTTAGTTGATTTAGAAATAATCCTATATTGTGCCGAGATGAAGAACTTATGAAAAGATGAGGGAAGTATCACACCCATGCTTAGAAAATTATGCAGCCGCATGATCTTTCTGGACTGGGGCACTTGGAATGGATTAGGGGGCCTAGGGTGCTGCAGACCTCCTTTGGGCACCTGTGACTACTTAGAACCTCAGAAAACCAATTTCACAAGTTCACAAGATGTTTGTTGGATGTCGTCTTTGGTCTCTTATACTTCATTTCTTGATCACCTAATTCACCTAAAAAATGCAAGAAGAAAGAGCACCTGAAAAACCCCAAAACACATAAAATCCTAAAATAAAAGGATGCAAATGGAGAGTTAGACTGACCCCCGATGGTCACACTGACTAAGTGAACTTAATATCATAGCATTTCACTACATTTAAGAATCCATGTAGTTCTCTCTCTCTCTCTCTCTCTCTCTCTCCTCTCTCTCTCTCTCTCTCTCTCTCTCTCTCTCTCTCTCTCTCTCTCATTGTGTGTGTGTGTGTGTGTGTAGAATCGTGCCCTAGGTGGCTCTTGTGTTAGATGCACTTGAATAGCAAGAAATAGCTAGATGTAGAAAATTTAGATAGATGTGTGCATGGAAAAATGAAGTTCTCCTTCTATGCGTGAATGCAAAAATAATAGTCCCTTGTGTGGAGCTATATTTATGCTTGAATGCTCTTGGATGCAACCTTAAGTGATGATAGATAATGCTAAGTGTTTAGTCCTTTATTATGGTCACATATCTTAGCATTTATATGATTTCCTTGTTTGAATTTCATAAATAATCACTAAAAGTGTGACCTATAAGGAATAAATATTTCCAATAACTAGAAAGAACCCAAAAGATGTGATAAATGATAAAGGCTATGGTATTTATGTTGGGGCTTGTGACCTCATCTTATCTTTAGTGTCGTCGAACATGTATAGGGAGTGGGATACATGGTGTTGTACCAAATTCAAAATTTGTTTCACCGTGAGTTTGATTATTATTTTTCCATGATTTGATGGATGTAGTAAAGCCAATAAATCTTGAGGGGCAATTCGATTAGGAGAACTAGTCCTTTTTATTCTGAAGACACCTTGTAGCTCACATTTTGGTCCTGCTAAGTTTTCAATATAAAATTAAGGGAAATTATGTTTTATGAATTAGTACTGGCATGATTTTTTTTTGATACCAAAACTGTCAAAATTTGACATGCAATTTCTCATTATTCGTAGCACTTACAAATATCTTTTATAAAATATTTTGTTAAGAGTTGTGAGAGAAACTAACTGTAAAAATTTTATATACAAGTTGTCATAATCTATAGCGCATACAAATGTCTTTTATAAATTTAGATATGGGAACTATTTCCATCTATAAAATCCTCTCGTAGTTTCTACAAACACATGATAGTTTTTTCCTAGTGGTAGTGTATGTTATGCGGAACATATTCTAAATTTGCTTCATTATTAGGATATCATGGTGATAGTTTGTAGTAAAAATGTCATGACACTGAATTGATAATGCACGTAAATCTATTTGGGTTGTTAGATGCTATTAGAGGTTTTAATTTTATGCTCAAACATCCCAATCCATCTCAACAACATCAGTTAATGATTGTCTCTCAAGATCCTTGAGAGTATATAATTATCAAAATTTTATAGGAAAATTCTCACAATTTGTATAACCTATGAATGCTTCATCTAGAATGACATTTGGACATGTCAATCTATAAAATCCATTCGTGGTTCTCCCTAATCCTTATGATTTCTTGAAGTGGCAACAAACACAAAAATGGAAAAAATGTACATTTTCTTCATTATTACCTGCATGTCAATAAGATAGGACATGAAAATCATCAGAAATGCGTGCACATGGAGAAAATTTACACTCTTAACAAAAGACGTGAAGAAATCCAAATAATCAACGAGAAAATAACTCAAGGAATTAGCATATGAAAATGTTCTACCCGTACTCATAGATTAAAAATGAAAAGTACTTAAAAAGAAGTGGTGTACACTAATTCTTACTTTTTCTTACTAACCTAGAATTGCACATTGAAATTAATTTCTAGACTAAATTTAGATATCACATCTCTTTTCCGGCATACCCTGCAACTCATGTGCAGTTGCAAGTTTATTTATGCCTAATAAGCATGCTAACAACAATTGATGGGAATCAATCGTAAGTGCATTTTAAAGACCAAGATTGAATAAATCTTAACCAGGAAATTTACTAGCGAGCCTCCATGAGGGACGAGCAGAGATTGGAAATTTTCCTGGTACAGTCAATCCATACATTTCATCCATGTTAACCTCGCCCTCCACAGCCCAGTGAAAACAATGTATCAGTTGAGCTAGTGTTAACTCAGTAACAGAAAGCCCCATTGGAATCCCAGGACATCCCCTTCTTCCCGTTCCAAACGGAAGCAATTCGTAGTGCTGCCCTCTAAAGTCTATATTTTTTCCGATAAATCTTTCTGGTTTGAAGTGGTACGGATCGTCCCAAATGCTTTCATCTCTTCCCATGGCCCATATATTCACAAACAGCCTTGTTCTTGTAGGAATATGATATCCGCCCACATTGCAACCCTGAGTGGACTGATGTGGGACGAGCAACGGCCCTGGTGGATGCAATCGAAATGTCTCCTTCACTACGCATCGCAGATATTCACAATTTTTTATATCACTCTCTTTTAATAAACAATTTCTGTCCAATCCGACTACCGATTCAATTTCTTGTTGTGCTGTTGCCATCGCACAGGGGGTTTCTCAGCAGCTCACGCATTGCCCATTCTACTGTGGTGGACGATGATTCTACTCCACCAATTAACATATCCTGAGAAAATGGTTCCACCATCAGAAAGTTATTGTTTGGACTAGCTACTATTATTCACGATAAGAGGTTAGCTACTCTATTCTTACCAAGATCATTGCTTTAATGTTGAGCCGCGTGACTTTCATTTCGGCGGAATGGCTGCCGGCCTCGGACATGTCGAGCATAATGTCGACAAGGTCTTTTACGCCGCGTTCTTCCTCTGCTTTTTGGCTTCTGCGATTAATGTGCTCATCGATCACTTTCTCAGCAAATTCATCGTATATTTGGTGGAGCGATTTCATTCGGCGGCGGAGGCCTTGCAAGTCTATGTATTTGAGAAGGGGAATGAAATCTGCGATAACAAAGGCGCCAGCGAGAGCCATCCCCTCGCCCATTATTTCCTTAAATTTGCGGCCTCCCCTAAATTCATGGTCGGAGAATGTTCTGCCGGCTGACATTCTACTAACAATATTAAGTGTGAGCGAGAATAAGAATTTGGTGAGATCCACACATCGAGCGCCTTGTTCGCTCTGTTTCCAAATGGAGCGGATCATGGCGGCAACCTCTTCCTCCCTCACCGATTTGAATGTCTCGTTTCTTTTGGGAGTGAGCAACTCGAGAGTGCAGAGCTTTTTCATTTGCCTCCAATAGTCTCCATACGAGGCATATGCCACGTCTTTTCCCTCGTAGGCTAAGTAAATTCCAGCGGAATCAGCGGGCCTGTTGGCGAAGAAGAGATCATGAGTTTTGAGAAACTCTTTGGCCATGGCAGGAGACGAGACCACAACGGCGGGGATGGATCCGAGGCGAATAAACATGAGGGGTCCGTATTTCTTTGCAAGGGCTGCCAGAGACTGATGAGGGAGCTCTCCCAACTGATGGAGATTCCCCAACAGAGGCCATGGACGTGGTCCTGGGGGCAACGTCCCGTGCTCACCCGGACGCTTCTTAACAATTTTGTAGACAATGAATACGCAGGCGAGGAAAAGCGCGAGTCCCGTAGCGACAGCTTCAACTAACATCTTGAGACTTTGGGAATCCATATGAAGCATTGGGAAAGGAGCTTGTCTGCTATATTTTGTTAAGGGGGAGCGCGTGGGTATTTATAAAGACGCATCTAAGCAAGAGTCGGGCTCGCGAAAAAAGCGCGTTGAAACAATCCCTTCCGAGTCCCGACTAAAACGGGAAAATTGACCCACGACTTCTTCGGAGGAAATTGCGTTTTGTTTTACTTTATTTTACTACCCAGATGTCGTTGATTAAAACATTGGGCTGTTGCGTCCGCAGACGTCGTTCATTATAAAGGTAACTAACCAATAATGTTTTTCCTTACTTTTCCATCAACACATATAATGTAAAAAGAAATGGAACACTTTTGGGACTTTTTTTCAACAATGCAAAGAAAAAAAAATTTATAGTTTAATTCACTACCTTATGCCTTTCATGTAATACAATAAGAACAATTATTTCTAGCTTTTACAAAAAATAAGTTTGCAACCATTCCCGCAAGCAATTTATAACAAGATTTCCCCATAGTTTTGAAATAAGAACAACACACCTAATGAAGACAATAAATCAACTAAAATGAGAAACAAGTTGTTTTCTTTTAAATCACATTTCCATCATATCAAGAATTTGGTTCAATTTAACAATATATACTCTTACTTTCCAACAAGTAATGAAAGGATTTTAAAACTTATTCCTTCATTTACAATATCGACTAAGATTACACTTTTGATGGTAAAACAACTAAAAACTTCACTTTAAACAAATAAAAGTTTACAAGCCCTCCATACATAATGGAGACAACATGGTAAATATTTCCAAGAGAGTCCATTATTATTTTCTCCAAATGCAAAAGAAGTCGTCATCATCTAAATTCCTGCCTCTTCCAAGATCAACACACAATCAAAAATGGGGGAGTAGGTAACACTCTCCACCCAACCATTACTCCAATGAGGAAGTCAAGCCTACTTTCTCATTGGCCCTAGAGCCCCAACAATGAGACAATAAGGAATATTTGACAACCATGGCAACAAAGACAAGGCTTCATCTTTTACTTTCAAACAATATTCACATAAGAACAATAACAACAAAACATTCATTTTTCAACACATAAACTTCCCAACACATTGGCTCTAAAACAAGCCAAGTATAGAAAGGAATATGGAAATACCCTTGTGCCTCCCAATAGTTTGGATGCCCACCTCAAAAACCTCCAAAACACAATCAACCCCAAAATCTCTTATGCCTCCCTATAAATAAAAATATATCTCTTCTGCCTCCCTCACTCTTATGTCTCCCCTCTCTCTTATGTCTCCCATGATGAAAAAAATAACAAGATGAGAACAAGGTGGCGTATTCAAACCACTCCCTCCTAAATACCCAAAAGAAACTCTTATGCCTCTTAACAAATTTCATCCCCATTTCACTATCTGATACACGTTTTAAGGAAATTTCACTACCCAACAACATCAAGCAAGAAAACACATTCATTTAACACATAAACATACAACACAAGATATGAAAACAAGGGTGGAGACCCTACCTTGCCATAGCAAGAATCCACTACAAAATAAACACCTAAAATCCTCCAAGCTCAAGTAATTCCAAGCAATCTTCAATTCCAACAAGCACTCCAAAAATCAGGCATTCCAAAATGAGAGAGCCAAAACCAAGCAAGTAACCCCCAACACTTCACAAAATTTATAATAAATAGAAAAAAGGGAGAGGGAGATAATGCCGCTCCATGTAGGATGCCACATCAATTCTTCTCCACCGCACATCACTCAAGTAAAACCCATACCCCAAATCATAATAAATTTGTGGTTGGGGAAAAGACCGCCCTCTTACACACTCAACTCAACCCCACACCCATTAAGGAAAAAATTAATTACCCATGTAAGAAAAGTGTAATCAATTGCCATTTTCCTTCATTAAAAAACAAAATAGGACCTAAAATAAGTCCCTCACATCATAGGCTAGGTGGGTGGGTGACTTTGAAATGTGTGGGACAAGCTTAGCTTGTCCCACAAGTCTCCAAAATATCCTAGAAGGTCAAAATCCGAATTTCATAAGGAATATTGAGTACACACTACCCCAAAACACCTTAAAATAAATCCAAGCCAACACACATTAAGGCTACAAACTCACATTTATCCTCCCCCCCCCCCCTTTTTGTCACATCCTAATTAGCAATAGATAAACACAATGAAATTAACTTAAGAGGGGTGCAAAACACAATTAATAAAAGTGACTCCACATGCTAATAAAAATACAATAACTCACAATTAAATAAAATCAAGAAGACTAAATTACAAACAAAACTACAAAGGCTATGGTATTTAAATGATGCGATAAATGATAATAGTCATTAAATGATAAAGGCTATGGTATTTATGTTGGGGCTTGTGACCTCATCTTATCTTTAGTGTCGTCGAACATGTATAGGGAGTGGGATACATGGTGTTGTACCAAATTCAGAATTTGTTTCACCGTGAGTTTGATTATTATTTTTCCACGATTTGATGGATGTAGTAAAGCGAATAATCTTGAGGGGAATTCGGTTAGGAAAACTAGTCCTTTTAATTTTGAAGTCACCTTGTAGCTCACATTTTGGTCATGCTAAGTTTTCAATATAAAATTAAGGGAAATTATGTTTTATGAATCAGTACTGTCATGATTTATCTTATTTTTGTGTGGATCTAGGCCACTTCTCCCTCTGTTCTTACTCCTTCTGTGTGACCTTCCTTTATTTTTGGCCCACTTCTTGTGGCCTCTTCTTTCTAATGAATAGTTTCCTCACGTTCGACGTTCTACTAGTCTTTCTTCTTAGTAGCTCTTCCTCATGCTACATATTTCTTTCGTGATTATTTCTCCTAAATAGTTACCTCTCAGTTGGAAGTCTACCAATCTTCTTTTGGGAAGATCTTCATCCTACCGTGCATCTCCTTGCATGCTTCTTTCTCCTAAATAGTTTCCTCATTGTCAATGGTCTACCATTATTCCTTTGAGAATCTCTTCATCCTGCCGCACATCTCCTTACATGCTTCTTTCTCCTGAATAGTCACCTCATGGTCAGTAGTTTACCAATCTTTCTCTGGATAGATCTTCATCTTGCCACACATCTTCTTACATGCTTCTTTATCCTGACTAGTTTCCTCAAGGTCGATAGTCTATGAGCCTTACTATGGGAATCTCTTCATCCTGCCACACATCTCCTTGCATGATTCTTTCTCCCTAATAGTTACCTCTTGGTCAACATTCTACCAGTTTTCCTTTGGGAAACTCTTCATCCTTCCATGCATCTCCTTTTCTCCTCTTGCATATCTTTTGATTCTTACATGCATATCTCTTTTTTAGTGAAATTTTTACCTAAGTCTCAAATTAAGTGCATCAAACATCTCGGGTATTTGAACTTGAGGTCATCCTCAAGAAATTTTGGTGAGTGATAACATCACTCATTGGACTATACATACAGATAAGCCCATCTTCTTCAACCATCCATCCATCCTCATTTTCTTGTGATCTCTAGCCCTTATCCACTCCCTAGTGACCTTATCACATCCTCTTGCACTTCCTTAAAAGTTCCTTCTTCTTCACAAGCCTTCTCTCACCCCATCCCTTCCTCACAAGGGTCTTCCTTACATGGGTATTCCCTTGCTCTTATCCTCTTTTGTGGTCCACTATTCTGCTAGACTTCTCCCTACTTCTACGCATCTCCTTGCACACTTATTTCCTTGTATCCTTCTCTTCTTCCTCATGGAATTTATGTCATCTTATCCTTTTTATTTTACACCCTTCCATTGCGAACCCTTACACAAACATTCCTCTACACGTTTCTCCTGATGCAACTCTTTTTTACCTATGCATCCTTCTTACCTCAAGATTTCTCCTTCTCCTCACCTATTAGGATCTGTTAGATTGATTTTTTATTGTCATTCTTTGTCTTCTCCTCCCGCTTGTTGTCACAATTTTTCTGTGCCACTTATTTCTTTTGTTTCCTCTTCTCTTCATGTGATTTTTTCTTTGTGCAAAAGTTTTGGAGCTTCTTCAAAGGGCTTCTGCTTGAAATCCATGTCGACCTATTCTCCTCCTTGTGCACCTCCCTCCATATACACTCTACCAACTATATTTATTTGCTCTACATTTTTTTCCTTAGGGATAACTTCTCCTAGGTTAGACTAATCCCAACCTCTCTCGATCCTAGCTTCTTTCTCCATCTTTCCCTGTAGTTTCTCCAAACTTTCGCCACACTCCCTTAGGCTCGTGCACTCCAATTACGTGCTTCTTTGCACACCTTCTCTATAGATCAACCTAGATCTCCTTACCATGTACACACTTTTTCATGCACACTCTTGAAATATCCTAGGATTTCTCAGCTCTCCTGTAATGGTACTTCCATTACCACACATGTTTCCACCTTTGTGCTCCTATACTCCTTTTAGAGTCTACTACTATGTGTATCCTACTACATGTCTTGTTCCTACCGGTATTTCTTCCTTTGCACTCTCCACGACGGTGTCCCACTTCATATTCCTCTGAGATGCTCTCCCACACATCTCGTGTGTATTTGATTAAGAAAATATTGAAATAAATAGATGTTAAAATCTTAATTATGTAAGAACATGGATATAAATGTGCAATAAAGTATGAATTCGATAAAATAAAATAATCTAATAAAATTGAAACCCTAAGTGTAAGAGGGATGAAATAAGATTTAGTTGATTTAGAAATAATCCTATATTGTGCCGAGATGAAGAACTTATGAAAAGGATGAGGGAAGTATCACACCCATGCTTAGAAAATTATGCAGCCGCATGATCTTCCTGGACTGGGGCACTTGGAATGGGTCAGGGGGCCTAGGGTATTACAGACCTCCTTTGGGCACCTGTGACTGCTTAGAACCTCAAAAAACCAATTTCACAAGTTCACAAGATGTTTGTTGGATGTCTTCTTTGGTCTCTTGTACTTCGTTTCTTGATCACCTAATTCACCTAAAAAATGCAAGAAGAAAGAGCACCTGAAAAACCCCAAAACACATAAAATCCTAAATAAAAATATGCAAATGGGGAGTTAGATCGACCCTGATGGTCACCTGACTAAGTGAACTTAATATCATAGCATTTCACTACATTTAAGAATCCATGTAGTTCTCTCTCTCTCTCTCTCTCTCTCTCTATCTATCTATCTATCTCTCTCGTTGTGTGTGTGTGTGTGTGTGTGTGTGTGTGTGTGTGTGTGTGTGTGTGTGTGTGTGTGTGTGTGTGTGTGTGTGTGTGTGTGTGTGTGTGTGTGTAGAATCGTGCCCTTGGTGGCTCTTGTGTTATATGCACTTGAATAGCAAGAAATAACTAGATGTAGAAAATTTAGATAGATGTGTGCATGGAAAAATGAAGTTCTCCTTCTATGCGTGAATGCAAAAATAACAGTCCCTTGTGTGGAGCTATATGTATGTTTGAATGCTCTTGGATGCAACCTTAAGTGATGATAGATAATGCTAAGTGTTTTGTCCTTTATTATGGTCACATATCTTTGCATTTATATGATTTCCTTGTTTGAATTTCATAAATAACCACTAAAAGTATGACCTATAAGGAATAAATATTTCCAATAACTAGAAAGGACCCAAAAGATGCGATGAAGATATAAAGAGGCCAGGGCACCCAGAGGGCATAGGGGCACCTGGTGCTGGCATCCTGACTGAGCGCTGGTCTCCAAATTTAGAAAAATTGAAGTTTTGAAAGTAAGACTAGAAAAGAAGGTGTGTAAGATCAAGAAGGAAAGCAAAAATAAAGGAAAGAGGCCAAAGAAAGTGGTCAATTAATACTTTTCTAGCTTAGGAATCATATGAATGGTGGTATGTGATCAAGACCTAGAGATGTACCCAAAGTACATGATTTAGTGTCTACATTTCCCCCACTTTATGTTGTTGAGATAATTCTTAATAACATAAATTAGAAAAGAGATGTGTACCTGATAACCATGTAGATCGATGGTGAAAAACATGCTGAGGAGATAAGAAAAAACGTGGAGTGATAAAAAATGAAGCATGGAAAATAGAGAAGAGAAAGTTAAAATGACCCTAGGGGTAAAAGCGTATATGTAGATGTCACATTGGACCTATTATTTATGTCACTTGATACTTGATGATGTGATTGTTGCTTCCCATAAGGATGGACCTATAAAAGAGAAGATAAAATGAGTAGTCAAATATGTGTATATGAAAGATTTGATCCAAATGATTAAAAAGTGTATGTACAAATGTGAAAAGGAACATGTGCACCTAATCCATGATGAGTCAAAAGAGAAGAAAGGATCCTAAAAATGCTAAAGAAAAATGATTTTTTTGGGAAATCTCACACCAGTTACGCCAAGTGCAAGTTTTTTGGGTGATCTCATGCCAAGAACAAGTTTTTTAGGTGATCTCATGTCAGTTGCGTCAAATGCGAGTTTTTTGGGTGATCTCATGCTAAATATGGAAGAAGTGTAGGGAGAAATGTCTAGTGTTATTCTCCAACCTTTGATTGCTTCCTGAAGTGTAAACACCATCGCAGATGGTGTGTTCAAATCCAATCCATTTCAATCCAACTTGGGTAGATAAAATGTAAAAGTATGCATCATGAGTGCTAAAGGACTATGCTTTTCCTGTAAAATCCATTACATAAAATGCCGATAAATGTGCCAAACTGAGAAAAAACTATGTAACTGTCCCCTGATCATAGGTTCTTAGGAAGGGTCAGGAGTGCTCAAGTGCTACTGTCTAGTGCTAGGTGCTCGTGTCTATGTTGTGTTAAAGAACTAAGTCATATTTTGGGTCATTCTTGTGATTGAAGACTGTGTTGTACCAATACTAAAATGTGATGTACTGTGACAATGAATTGTTGAATGGGGTGATTGATTCACCCAATGATGCCCCCTTGTTTGGGGTGCATGTGATGTTGCTAGGAGAATGCAGCCCAAAAGAGGACAAACCGCTTAATTGTAATTGATACCCTTCAGGGGGAAGGAATGTGCTTGGTAGGAACTAGGCACATGTAAGTAAAGTGCATGGGAAATAAGTGTTAGTGGAAACAAGTCCAATACATGTATACAAGACAACATGTAATCTAACAAGAAAGAAGATAAAATATACTATGAAAACTAGGTTTCAAATAGGGGACATCACTCACAATGTCACAAGACAAACAAGGTTGAAGTGGCCAAAATAACACAAGAAGTGAACAAGAAATACATAGGGCAAAGCTGCAAACAATGGCAAACAAACAAAAATAGTAGAAAGTAAATAATTAGAAAACTATGGTGGCAAATAGACCTGCAAAGAAAATGTTGCACATGAAGCACCCATTATCATGTTAGAAAGATAAAATGTATGTCAAAACTTGTATGATCCAATATAATAGTGTGCTAGTATGAAATAGGAAATATTATAAGTCAAAACAATAACACCTATGATGAACACGAAAGTGGATGCCCCTAGGAGCCATTGTGGGACTAGTAAGAGGTATTGTGCCATGAATCCATGTTGTGTGTAATGATTTGTGTAAAAAATGCATTCAAAAATAGAAGGAAAGTGAACACACATGTTTATATATAAAGATAACGACATATAAAGTATTTTTCTAGAATGTGTAAAAAGTGTACATGTAAGAATAAGTAAGAAAGAGTAAATACGACCAATATATGTAGTATGTTGTGGATGAGATGGAATAGAAGTCAATGTGAGTGTGCTAGGAGAAGCGTGCCACTTGAGTGGATGTGTATGCATGACTTTAATTTATACATGCCCCCTCAGCAGTCAAGAATAAACCATAGAACAAGAGTATGTCATTGGGAAATGGTTTGATTTTTGTTTTAGAAAGATATGATTGTGAAAGTGTAGAGCGTAAAGAGTGTGAGTGAGTGTGGTGAGGTTAATTTCAGATTGATACCCTCAATAGTTGAGTATGAATAGTGGAATTAGAGTGTGTCATAGGAAAATAAGTGCAACATGTGATAATAGATGTGAGAAAGCCATATCTCGAATGTATAGAGCACAAAGCATGTATGATATGTGATAGGAGCTACTAGAAAGAGATGTCGTGAATGCGTGATGTGTGAGGTTCATGTGTATAGTATGACCTCAATAGTCACTTGTGAACTAAAGCATGAGAGTGGATCATAAGGTAATGATGAGACCAATGTATCAAGATGTGTAAGACACGTGTAAAAGAATATAAGAAAAGTAAGAAGTGAAAAGGTAAAGTTGTGAGATACCCAATGATGTCAAAAGAAGGAATAGAGTAAGTATGATGCCCCCCAAGTGCATGATGATGAATAAATAAAGTGACATCATCTAAAAGATCATCGTTGTCATTGTCAAAATCGAATGGTGATGCATCCAAGACTTGATAATCTATAGTATGAGGTTGATCATGTAAGGATACACCATGACGCAAATTATACATGTCCATTGTGTATTCTTCATCGGTGAAAGGTGTTAGTAGAAATCCATGTGCATACCAATGAGTAAGATTCTCCAAATAACTGAGAAATGAATCATTGCAAATAAAAACATGGCCAAACGGCATAGGGAATGAAATGTCAATATGTTCAGGATATAAAGTTACACCAATCTAGTCAAGCCAAGACTTCCCTAGAGTGAGTGGATAAATGTAAGGACTACGTACAACGAATACTGATAATTCGAAAACATGAAGAACATAAACAATTATAATGAAAAAATATCCATGATATAAATGAGGAGAAAAAAATGGAGGGATGAGATCCTCCAGTGTGAATCCAAGTCTAAACAAGCCATCATATGTGAAAATAGTTTCAAAGTAAGTGGGATTAAATGGAATGTGATGCCAATAAGAGTTGTTCATGAAAAACATGCATGTAAAAGGAGTAATTTTAGATGTGGATTTCCCATGAGAGGCTGAAGAAGGAAAAATGATGCCCAAAGTATGGAAAGACCCTCGATAAATTACCATAGCATTAGTAGGAGGGAGTTTTTTGAATTGATATTCACCAGGGCCGATAGAAATGAAAGTATCATTAAAGTATGGATCATCTATCTTAATAGGAGTAAAATTAAGGGTTCCATAATTTTTCATCAGTAAGCACAACGAAAATCTACCTTGTTATCAGAATCATCAATGCTTGCATTATATCCATGTCAAGGATATTTTTTGGAGGTGAATTAGAAGTAGGAGTGAGAGGAGTCTCAACGAGTGGAGTAGTGGAGGTGATGGGAGCCAATATTGTGGGTGCAATGATAACAATAGTATAAGTGGAAATAGGGGGAACGCTTGTAGCGATGGAAGAAGGTTGTGAAGTGCTAGACTAACCAACATCATAAGTGCCAATATTTCTATATGGAATATGTTGTGGTGGAGGAATAGGCATATCAATGATAGGGTCTAGATGAAAAAAATTAAATGGATCAGGGTCAGCAGTAATGGTATATTTATAACCATCATGTAATAATTTGACGCATCGATGATTAGTAGATGGGACCGCTTACATTGCATGAATCCAGGGTCTACCCAGTAAGAGATGAAACTAAAACGAAGCATCAATAATGAATAATATTGTAGGAAGAATTTTAGGTCCAATTTGTATAGGTAATGTAATAGTGCCTAAGCATGTGCGAGTATTTGAATCATAACCACGAATGAAAGTGGAATCCTTAGTGATCTGATTTTTGGTAATACCAATTTTCTTTAAAAAGGAGTGAGCACATAAATTGAAGGTTGAGCCACTTTCTATGAGTACGCATTTTATACAAATGGTGCCAATGATAACAGTGGTTAGCATATGTGTACATGGATTATCAATAACAAATGGTGAGATGTCATCATCACTGAATGATATAACATGCAGTAATTTTTTGAGAGACTGGATAAGGTGTGTAAAGGCCACCAAATAATTAGTGCTTTTGATGTGGATAAAATGAAGTTTTTCCTCTAATGTATTATGAAAATTAGGTGCATTATGTAATAACTCATAGAGAGATATTTTGGCTAGTGTATTGTTAAGCTTTTGGATTATATCATCGCCTTTAGAATTCATGGGAGGAGCTGTAGGAGTAATAGGTGGTGGAATAGAAAGGGTCTGAGCTGTAAGAGGATGAGTGTGGTGAGTAGTGACTACATTAATAGTTGGATCATCTATAGGCATAATAAAGTGAGGAGGATGTTGAGTAAGAACTTGCATAAAATCAGCAACATAAGTAACTATGCCTGAAACCCTAGTTGGAGTGAAATAAGGATATGAAGATTGATCTATAAGTTGAGAAGAAGAATACATACTCATAAGGTAGGGTTTGAATGGTTGGGTTCACCAAATGATTAAGAAATTATTGAAATTAAGCGAATAAACTTGAAACCCTAAGTGAAAGAGGGATGAATGAAGAATTAGTTGATTCCCAGATAATCCTAGAATGTGTTGAGCTAAAGAAATGATGAATGGAGGAGGGAAGTGTCACACCTAAGCTCAAAACATTGTGTGACCATAGGATCTTCCTACATTGGGGTGACTAGACTAGGTCAAGGGTGCCTATGACTACTCAGAAAACCAACTTCATAGGGTCACGAGATGTTTTTTGGATGTTGCATGTAATTTTTTTCTTAATCACCGAATTCATCTGAAACTTGTAAGAAGAAAGAGAACTTGCAAAAACCTAAAACACATCAAATCCTAAAAAATAAAAAAGATGCAAATGGGAATTGAAATTGACCTTGGAATTCACCCGAAAGAGTGAACTTATGATCTGAGTGTTGCACTACATTTCAGACTCCATGTATTTTTGTGTGCATTTGTGTAGAATCATGCCCTAGGTGGATCTTATGCTTGATGCACTTGAATAGAAAAAAATAACTAGATTTAGAAAATTTAGATAGATGTGCGCATGAAAATATGAACTTCCCCTCCTATGCATGTATGTAGAAATAATAGTCCCTTGTCCCTTGTGTGGAGCTAGATGGATGCTTGAATACTCTTGTAATTCTCTTGGATGAAACCTTAGGTAATGATAGATAATGCTTAGTGTTTGGTCCTTTATTATGGTCACATGGATTTGTATTTATATGATTCTCTTATTTTAATTTCATAATTAACCACTAAAAGGCCGACCCATAAGGAATAAAGATGCCCAATAGCTAGAAAGGACCCATAAGATGCGAGAAAGATACAAAGAGGTTGGGGGTGCTTGATGCTAGTGTCATGGTTAGGCATTGTGTCTAGACTTAGCCAAATTGAAGTGCTGAAAGTTAGATTGGGAAAGAAGGTGTGTAAGACCAAGAAGGAAACTAGAAAAAAAATGAGGCTAAATATAGTGGTCAATTATTACTTTTCTTGCTTAAGAATCATATGAATAGTGGTATGTGATCAGGATCTATAGATGTACCCAAAGTGTGTGATTTAGTGTTTATAGTATTCTGTGCACATCTCCTTCTTATGTGCACTTTCTTCCTTCAGTTTATCTTTCGTCATCATGACCTCCTTCCCTAGTTTTATGCATACCTTTGTGTGTTCATGATATTTTCCAACCATCTCTCTTTCTTCCTAAACAACTTATTTTACTAGCGTGATACTCTCACACGCTGTCATCTAATGCACTTATATCGACACATATTTATGTGGTACTCCAGTAGTTGAACCCTCTTATTTTTGGCATTGCTCATGCACCAGGTTATTATTATTTTTACTTCTCCGATGTAACATTTGGTTATTCCTCCATGCATGCATTCTCCTTTTGGTCCTCTCCTAGCACTCTCTATATGTTATTTCCATTTTGTCCTCAACTCTCTATCGAGTCCTTTATTTTCTTCACCTCCTCACCACATCTGGTCACATGAACATTATTATTTTGGAAATTTTGTTCTACATGCTTTAGTCAGGTTTGCACCTCTCTGAGTCCCTAAATATTCTCCATCATTTCCTTGAGAATCTTCATAAATTCTGCATCCAACCCATCTTCCTTTCTTTGCGTCATCTCACCAATCGTCATGTTATGTCTTTAATTACATTTTCTACCCACTCATCATAGTGGAGAACACAACCTCTTACGCTAACCACCTCATCTTCAACCATCTAATTTTTATTCTACTTCCTCAATTTCACACAGGAAAAAAACAACTGTCATACAACTTGATGACATTGGTAGGGTTACTCCCCCAGCCTTTCGTTTCTTCAGGGTTAAACACAACAAGATGAATATGTTTATGCTTCATCTATAATTTCAAATGGCCATATGACATCTACAATATTTCCCTTAAAGATATTTATAGCTGGTGGAACCTCAAGGGATAAACCAAACTCATTTTATCTCAGTCTGACCATTGAGTGGCTTAACAACCACCACAGCCACATCTCAACAACCACCTCTACTTGGGTGGCGCCTCTTCTATTTATAGTCATGTGCTTGAAGTTTTCTTACTTCTTTCTCCTCTGAGATGGATTCCTTTATCCTCACACTCAGAATTCAAATTCAAACTAATATCTTTAATGAGCTTATCCGAACAATCTTCTTTCATCCAATCTCCTTGCACCATATCAGACAGTGGTTAGATTCTCCTTATTATTCATTCCATCATTCGATCACTATTAACCATGTGACCATGTAGATCCATTTTTTCCTTCCTTTTCTCTACCACATGTCACCACGTCCTTATCTTCTTGAGCCTCATCCTTTGTTCTTTTACTGCGTTCTCACCTTAGGCTAAAAATCCTTCTGATATCCTCACGTGCATCCCCTATCTCTTCACACTTTCTTTCCCTTTTATCAACTTTTTTTTCTCACCTCCTTTGATTTTTCCCTTTATTCTCCTTACCGTGGGCTTCTCTTCCTATGTGCACCCTGGCTTCCCTGCATGATTTTCTCTCTTTCTATTTGTGCGCATTATTTTCTTTGAACCCCTGTTCCTCATCCTATTTATTTGGCCTTTTTTCTGTCCTACATGCCCATTCTCGTGTTCCATGTTTAACCTATGCATAATTCTTTTGCATATGTTTCTATGTTTTGTGGCTCTAGGTTACTTCTCCCTCTATTTTTTCCTCTTCTCTATGACCTTCCTTACTTTTGGCCAATCTCTTACAACCTCTTCTTTCTCCTAACTAGTTTCCTCATGGTCAACATTCTACCAGTAATTATTCTTGATAGCTCTTCGTCCTACTGTGCATTTATTGCGCGCTTATGTGATTATTTCTCCTGACTGGTTTCATCTTTATTGACGGTCTACCAGTATTTCTATGGGAATCTCTTTGTCCTTTTATGTATCTCCTTACATGCTTCTTTCTCTCAAATATTTTTCTCATATTTGGCTATCTACAAGCCTTCCTCTGGGAAACTTATCACCCTTTTGTTCATATCCTTACGTAGTTCTTTCTCCCAACTATTAGTATGATAATCAACGATAGACCAGTCTTCCTCTAGGAAGATCTTCATCCTGCCGCCATCTCCTAGCATGCTTCTTTCTCCTGACTAGTTTCATCAGTCGGTGGTATACCAGTATTCCTCTGGGTAACTCTTCATCCTACCTCACATCTCCTTACTTAATTTTTTCTCTCGACTAGTTACCTCATTGTCGATGGTCTACCAGTCTTGCTATTGGAAACTCTTCAACCTGTCATGCATCTCCTTTTCTCCTCTTGCGCATATTTTGATTCTTGCACACATTTCTCTTTTTCATGGTAGGTTTTACCTATGTCCCAAGATGTCCCCTGTATCAAACCATTACACTCTAACTCGATGAGCCTTGATTTTTTTGTTGTCACTTAACTATAATTAGGTCATTTAATCTTTATCATTTTTTAATTCTTCTTAATATCATAGGTTGAGAGTTCACTTTGTTTGTTGATATATTTACAGTTAAACTCCAATAACAAATAACATCACTGAATAATTTATCCAACAACAATAAATGAAATAAAAATTAGGGTTTATAGTTATAAAAAAACTAGAATTTTATGATTAGTTGGTGTGAAAGAGTACTCAAAACACAGTCATAGAAATAGATCACATTTTTTCAAGCTATATATACTTTTAAATTATCATATGATAGGTTCATGGGTGCTTATACACCTTTGAGATTAAACTTTTCCATAGCGATACAAACCTTTTCCTCTATATGTAAAAACTGGATATAGATTTTAAAATCTTATCTACCTCTCTACAAAGGTATAATTTCTACGTATTTTTATTTGATATCAATTATTTAATCTAGATTAGAATATAGAATAGAAAAATATCATAATTAGGTTAGAAATATATAGATTAATTTTGAATCAAAATTTATGAATAAAAAATTTGACATTTAGATATGAAAAAACATGTAAATACAATAAAGAAATATGATTAAATTAAGAACATTCCCAAATAAAGTAATACATAAGAAGGTAGGTTGAATTTTCCTTTTATAAGTATTGTAGATGTTTTGGATCTAGAATTAGGATAAATAAACTATAACTAGGTCGAACTTGATTCATCTTAAATTATTGACTTTTAAACCTTCCTTTCCACTAACACCATAATTAGACATGAGTTCCAAATTCTACTCTCGTATTTGGTACTAGTTTTTAGTACTAATTTTAAATTAATTTTTAACTAGGTTACTTTGTCTCTAATTATATATCCTTTCTTCACTTTCTCTATTTCTATAATCCTTACACATACACAAGTATATAGTGATTAAAACCATAATTCTATTGCATTAATGCTTCAAGTAGATGATTAGATATTTAAAAAGGGTTTTGTGTGTTCTAGATATAGAATACCCTTGGTGGAAAATCCCCTTGTTGATTATGATGAAGCATTACACAACATAGTTTCCAAAATGAGAAAAACAAACTACATGTAGTTATCCTAGTGCTTGTGTAAGTGTGAATTCAATCTAGAAATCCATACTCTTATAGTCTTTTACAAACCTAAACATGAATAGAAGGTGTAGATATAGATATAATGTACTAGTTGTTATATATAAATTTCTATAATAAATTGTTAAAATAAAGTGCCTATTAGAACGCTTGTAAACATAAACCCCTGAAGCACCTTTTAGTATAAGTTTGCTTGGTAACACTTGATAAGACTTTGAAAAGTGTTTAGATTGGCTTGGGATGATCATAAAAGAGTGTGGAGTTTTTTTACATCCTTAAAAATTGTTCCTAATGTGTTCTCTTAATTTAGGGAAGTTTAGGGAAGCTTGGGCACTAAATATTTGCAAATGAAGATCAAGTGTGCCTTGGTATTCCCAAGTAACAACTAAATGATTTATAATGTTTCTAAGTGAGTAAATGATATTGTTTGGTTCAATTTTATAAATTTTCATGGGATATAATATGGTATTAAGGCTATAAACATAGAAAGGTTACTTAGGATAAACTTATAAACTTTGACTATTGAGAAGTAGATGACACTAGTACTAAGCTCTAAACACTAACATTTGGCAGTATTGTCTTACTAGATGATAATGTCTATAAGATAGAAGCTATAGCCAGAGTCGTAGGAGAGAAATGATAGGAGGTGATAAATGTTTTTAATAACTTAGATAAATCATGTAGGAATATGAGTAATTGAGTGAGATAATAAGGAGTATTTGCAATACTTAGGATATAAGTAGGATAATGAATGAATATATACTTTATTTTTGTGTGGAAGTCATAATTAAGGAATATAAGTTAAATAAGTAATTATCAAGAATGTAACAACTAAATTTAGGTGTTTATAATCACTATGTTTTGTTGTTATATGGTTTCTCCTTTCTTGAAACCTTAAAAGGGGTTAGTAATTATTATAATATTATGGAATGAGTCACTACACCCTCGTTTATATGAAGATTGTTGCACTACATAATACTACTTAGAAAATTTAACAGGACACATGTAAATCTACTAACCATATGATGAGATGCATGTGATAAAAAATGAATGGAATATGGATCCTTTGATTTGAACCTCACTCTCAGAAACACAAACTTGAAACCTCATATTTTACTTAAGTGGTATTTCGAGTTCAAAAATATATAAGTACTCAGAATTATAATAATTTTTTGTTGTGATAGTGGCATAGGGAATTGAATGCTTTAATTATTTCTATATACATTATTATAGTGATTAACGTAGATAATCCCTACATTACCATGATAGAATTCGTGTATATATTTTTTTTTAAATCTAACATTTGAATGATTTATCATTTAACTAACTCTAAAATACAACCCCGAGAGACTAAAATAAGTTGTGCATTTGAAAATATGGCCTTTATAATTGCAAGGGACAAGGTCAAGGAAGAAGGGATAGGTTCATGGCAAGACCTATTTTAGACTTATGGACATGTCTAAGGTTTGTAAGGATTTAGTTTTGAGATAAGTGGAAGCCTTTGTATGCATTTTGTAGTAGGTTCAGTGATTCTTGAGGAGTTGAGATGGAGAATATATGTCATATAGTAGGATAGAGCATGAGGGGGTATCAAATTGATCATTTTGTATAAATGAGATAAATGTCATAATAAGTACCAAATGTCATATTGTAGACACAAAATCATGCACTTTGGGTAATTATCTAGTCATGATTGCATACTACTATTCATACGATTCATAAGTAAGAAAAGTACAAATTAACCCATGTCTTTGGCCATTTTTGCTTTCTTTCTGCTACCATTTTTGGTGTTGTAAACCTTATTTCTCACTCTGACCTCTGTTCCTTCAATTTCTCTGAGTCTAGACACCAGTGCCCAGCCAGTATGCCAATATAAGGCGTCCCCATCCCCTCTCGGTACCCTTGACCTCTTTGTACTTTACTCACATATTATGGGTCCTTTCTAGCCATTTGATCATCTAATATTTTTGGTAGTTGGAATTTTTGGGGTTAATTACGAAATTCAAGCAAGGGAATCATAAAAAAAAAATTATGTGATCATAATAAGGGACCAAGCACTACGCATTAGTTATCTCCGCCTAAGGTTGCATCCAAAGGATATTCAAGAGCATTAAAGAATCCATTCTATCATCCACAAGGTACTTCATTATTCTACATACATTTCATAGGAGGGGAATCTATTTTATTCCATGCACACATCTATTACATTTTTTTACATCTAGCTACTTTTCTCACTATCAAGTGCGACATGCCCAAGATTTACCATTTCACACACACACACACATAGAACTACATTGGGTCTAAGATGTAGTGCATCACTCAGTCATAAGATCACCATTGTGATAGCTGAGGACAGTTTGAAACCTCATTTTACATATTTCTTTTTGAGGATTTAATGTTTATTTAAGGGTTTTGCAAGTAAATACTTCATTGCAAGTTTCCAGCAAGCTCGATGATCATTGTATGAATAAAGACAAAGGAGATAAAATGACTTACGACTTGGAAAGGATGAGTGCCTGACATTTTTTGAAATCACAAGCACCTGTTTCTAGTCTGTGGCACCCACAGGCACCCCTGCCCCTTTCTCGGTGCCCCTATGTAACATGTTCCTCTAGATCTAAATTTTTTTAGGTCTCTGTGCAAAGCTCCTACCTTCCTACTCACCTAGTCAGCATTTTGGCACATTTCATTTTCCTCTACAAATCAGCTAAGTCCCTCCTTATCCTCCTTGCAACTAGGGTTTCAATATTCTCTAGCTTAATTCATTTGGGTCAGTTGTTGTACTTAATTTTTATTTATTTACCACTATCTTGCATTTGAAATAGGCATATAATATTTATATTTTCTTAATCATTTACTTAATTTTTATTTACCGCTATCTTCCACATTGTCATCAAATGAGCAACCATCATAAAAGGTCCCTCCCCAATCTCCACTTCCACGTACAATCACTTTTGTCTAGGAAACTAATCCTTTCATTGATCCAATCAACATTATCAACTAGATCTCCATCGCTTACACATGTGGGGCGCATCAAACTTATTTATCCCCTATAACATCTACATATGTCTTATATTCTCATCATTTCACATATAATCTCTCACATACAACATACAAATCTTGATACATTGGTGTCGTCATTTCCCGATGATGCACTCTTGTACTTTGGTTCATAGTTGACTATTGAGTGAATCCTAAACATATGAACCTCACACACTACACACCATGCACTTTAAATCTCACATGTTTATCTCCTTCCATGCAACATATACTCTACACATTCACGAAATATATTTTTGACATCTACTTCTACACGCTTCAGTCTTTACCCTATGATGCACTCTAGTTCACCGGTCCATACTCGACTGCTAAGGGTCTACATCTCAAATGGACCTCATCACACTCGCATGTTCAATCACTCACTCACTCACTTGTTTACACTCTACACTTTGTGCTTTGATGATCATATCTTTCTAGTACACACATTTTAAATCATTTCTCGATGATGCAATCTTGTTTACTATTCATTCTTGAGTATTGAGGGGGCATAAATAAATGAACCTCATCTCATACATACACATCTACTCAGGGGAACACTACTCCTATCATTCACTCTACATTCCATTCCATCTACAGTCCACACCATACTACATATCTTGGTTGCTTTTAGTCTTTCTTACATTTACTTATCACATGCATACTTTGTTACACATGCGAGATAGATATCTTGTATGTCATTATCTTTATCATACACACATGTATGTTCACTTTATTTCTAGTTGTGATCACATATTCTATAGATCTATACACACAACATGGATTCTTGGCACAATACTTATTACCAGTCCCATAGTGGCTCCTGAGGGCATCCACTTTCGTATGTTATAGGTGTTATTGTTTCATATCACATTACTTTATTAGCTTATATAATCCTTGGCATGCTTTTTATCTCTCTAACATGCTAAAGAGTGCTTCATGTTCAACATTTATTTTATAGGTATATTTTCTTCCATGGCTATTTGTTATACTATTTATTCTTGTTTGTCATTGTTTTCCACTATTTTTGGGCTTTTCCCTTTGTCTTGTGTGCACACTTGTCTTATTTTTTCCCAGTCAGCCTTGATTGTCTTGTGACATCATGAGTTATGTATCATGTTTGAAACCATCTTTTTGCAGTCTAAATTGTCTTCTTTTATGTTTTCTTCTTTCCTCTTAGATTACACATTGTCTGCTTGTTTGCTAGCATAAAATTTACATGAATTTTTAGTTGTACTAACACTTGTTTTTTTGTTGCCTTGGTTTCCACCAAGATCACTCCCCCCTGTAGGGCATAGTTTCAGTATAACGTTCGGTCATCCTTTAGGATGCATTATCCTTAGTGAAATCGTATGCACCCCAAATGAGGGGGGCATCATCTAGGAGAATAAATCACCCCATACAATAGTCTACAGTCATTAAACAACACAACACATATATAGGTATAACACAATATTTAGTTTCAGGGCTAAAAATCAGATTTGGGTCCTTAGCACAACACAACCACCAAATCCCTTTCTGGACACCTATAACAAGGGGGAAATTACACAATATTATTTAGTGTAACACAATATAAAAAACTTTACATAGGATATTTTGATAGGGAAAATAGTCCTTTAGCTTGTAACACACATTGCAATTTATTTTTCCCGTCCATAGTGTTGGGTCCAAAATTGTTGAACTAGATCATATTTTTACACACCATATGTAGTGGTGTTCTACATTATAGGAAGTAGTTAAAGTTTGGAGGATGAAACTATACTTTTATCCCTACACTTCTTCTAGTTCAGTGGCGTGAGATCACCTAAAAAACTTGCAGCTGACACAGTTGCTGTGAGATCAGCCCAAAAACTCGGTCATCAAAAACATCTACAAGATCCTTTCTACACTCTTTTCCTCATTCTGGATCAGATGCACATGTTCCTTTTTCACATTTTTCATCTTACATACTTCTTTACATGAATTTTACACATATACATGCGTATTTGACTACTTGTTTGTTCTTCTCTTTTGCAGGTCCGTTCGTATGGGAAGTGGTAGTCAACATCATTCTACATTGACAAAAACATAAACAACATCACACACATCAACATTGACATAAAAAATAGGTACAACAGAGACCTCTACAACATGCATTTCCACCATAGGTTTAACATCTCATGTTTTTTCATACTTTCTCATATTTAGTCTCCATGCTCCAACTTTTTATAACTACATGCTTTTCCTTGTCTCTCGGTATGCTTCTCTCCATCGATCTACATGGTTACCAGGTACGCATCTCTATCCACTTTATGTTATCAAGATTTAACTCAACAACATAAAGTGGGGGAAAATGTAGACAAAAAATCACGCACTTTGGGTAATTATCTAGTCATGATCACATACTACTATTCATATGATTCCTAAGTAAGAAAATATAGTTAGCCCATGTGTTTGGCCACTTTTTCTTTATTTCTACTATTGATTTTGGTCTTGCATACCTTTTTGCTCAATCTATCCTCTGACCCTTTAGTTTCTCTGAGTCTGGACACCAATGCCTAGCTAGGATGCCAACACCAGGCACCTCATCCCCTTTGAGCGCCTTAACCTCTTTATACTTTACTCACATATTTTGGGCTCTTTCTAGTTGTTTGAGCATCTTATATTTTTGGTAGTCTTCATTTTCGGGGTTATTTATGAAATTCAAGCAAGGGAATCATATAAATATAAATTTATGTGATCATAATAAAGGACCAAGCACTAAGCATTAGCTATCTCCACTTAAGGTTGCATCCAAACGCTATTCAAGAGCATTAAAGAATCCATTTAAGGGCAAGGGAATACACTATTATGCATACATTTCATAGGAAGGGAGCCTATTTTATTTCATACACACATATATTTCATTTCTTTATATCTAGCTACTTTACTCATTATTAAGTGTGACATGCATAAGAGCCACCTAGGGCACAATTCTACACACACAAAAATAGAAGTACATTGGTTCTGAGATGTAGTGTAATGTTTAGTCGTAATTTCACCATTGTGATAGGTGAGGACAATCTGACCCCTCATTTTGCATATTCCTTTTTTAGGATTTAATCTCTATTTGAGGGTTTTGCAGGTCAATACTTCATTGCAAGTTTCCAACGAGCTCAACGATCATCGTGCGATCTCATAGCGACTAAAGGTGAAGGACAATGAACAACTTGTGAGCTATAAAGGATGATTTTATGACCTTTTTGGTAGTCACATGAACCTATTTCTGGTATGTGGCACCCGCAAGCATCATTGCCCCTTTCTAGGTGCGCCTGTGTAGCTTGCTCTTCCATATCTAGATTTTTTTGGGTCTCTATGTGATGCTCCTATCTTCTTGTTCACCTGGTCAGCACTTCGACATAGTCCAATTTCCACTGCAAACTAGCTAACTCCCTCTTTATCCTCCTTGCAACTAGGGTTTCAATATTCTCTAGCTTAATTCATTTGGGTCAGTTACTGTACTTAATTGTTATTTATTTACTGCTATCTTGCATTATAATTAGGCATATAGTTTTTATATTTTCTTAATCACGTATTACCAAGTGATGAGACCAAATTTTAGGTTTTCCATGTGGTTTTCTCACTCCCCCCTCTTTCTCTCTCTTCCCTTATTGCCCTTGTTTTGATGATTTCTTTGAAATCATACAATCACGGCTAAGTGTCCTAGAAAATCATGTGTATATTGTCCCTATAACCTAAAATCATGAGTATCTCCTTTTATGGGGTAATGTTGGGTGGACCCTTATAATTTTCATTTGGGTGCACTATATTTGTTAGTTTTCCCATTATTTGTGTGTTTCCTTTCATATCAATAGTATACACATTTCAATTCAATAATTCTATAAATATACAAGGACATTAATCTAATCAGGGTATTAATCAAGACATTACCATCAAGAAACGCGTGACTTCATTCTAAAATTTAGAAATAAATTTGTTCAAACATTTTAGATTGGAAGAAAATTTGAAGTATTTATTTACTCATCAAACATTCATATTAACATGAAAAGTCAAAATTTCACATGGATTAGACACTATGTTACATTGGATTGCCTCATTAAAGCATTACATTATATTTGGTATGTTGAATCTAGTAAATACCATATTGTTGAGGAGTGTGATAAATGAAAAGAAGGTATTATTTTCTCTAGTTTACTTTAAAACCCAAAGAAAATGTCTTAATTACTCCTTTTGCAGACCTAGTTTCCCTTATTAAGGTTTTGTGGAAGAAGATTGATTTACCATATATATTTTAGGAATTAAAACAATGTGGGTGAGGATTCATAAGCTTAGATATAAAAAAAGGGGTTGTCAATCACATTATATTTGTATA
>CM034156.1:151968574-151990797 GCA_019776745.2 Taxus chinensis
ATTATTTTTAATTATTGCATTTCGATAATAACCGAAGGTGGGTTCCTGGGACTATTGTTTTATTTTGAACGTGATAGGACCCCGTTGTCCAATCTTGCCAGGTGTGCAAAATTGGATAACAGGAAATGAACGGAGGTGAGGAGTGAGAAGTCATACCTCAGGGCGTTGTGGCACCAAACCGGCTACTCTGACATGTCTAGGTGGCTAGGTGAACGCTAGAGGAGGTGTTTTTCTGGTGTGCGACAAAGTCATTGCTTCTGGGCTACTTCGTTCAGGCGTAGTCCCTTAAGAGCCCTAAGAACAAAATATCATTCAACTTTGACGGGTGACTACTCGGATTTCGTGGCACCTAGAGACATCTCATTTGATCCAAAACCTCAGCGTAGGGACCCTCTATATAAGACTCTCTTAGTTTTTCCCTTCTTAGATCGGTGCTCTCACTGCCCTATTGTTTGTAAATGCACAAAATAGTGTAGTTTGAGCCATTATAAGACTGTCAAATGCTATATTTTGCAAACGGTGGGTCATGTTTCCAAACAGACTGTGGTGGGTCATTGCTTCTAGGATACTTCACTTGGGCGTAGTCCCTTAAGAGCCCTGAGACCAAAATATCGTTAAACTTCGACGGGTGACTACTCAAACTCCATGGTACCTAGAGACGTCTTGTCTGATCCGACACCTCGGCATAGGGACCCTCTACAATAGCCTCTCTCTCAGTTTTTTCCTTCTCATATCAGTGCTCTCACTGCCCTATTATTTGCAAACACATGAAATAGTGTACTTTAAGCTAGTGTAAGGCTATTAAATGCTATATTTTGCAAATGGTGGGTCGTGGCACCAAATTGATTGTGCACACACATAGGTATGGTCTTGTAAACACTTGTGGAGGGGTTGTTTCAGTTCTCTAAGCTCCAGGTGATTTTGGGCTACCTCCTCCAGAGCCAAGAACTCCCTCCACGGGTACATAAATCGTTGTTAATTGCTTCTCTTTTCTTGTAAAACAATGAAAGCTTCTAAGCTTTGAGAATTTAAAATTCTCTACTAATAGTGCCAACCATGTGAAGGTGGAAGCTTTTCTGGTACCACTAACCTGAACATAAAAGTGTTAGTCAAAGAAATTTAAGTTTCAAATCAAAACCATAGTAAATATATACAAAATACACAAATTTAAAATAAAATATATGAGATTAAATTTATCTAACTAAAAAATTTATATATATCAAAGAAATTATATATACTAAACATAAGCATTGTAAATTCATTCCAATGAACCATCATGATAGGATCTACTCTGAATAGTAGACAAGATTGCTTCATGATCTGACTCTCGAACCTTCCAAATAATCTTGTTATTAGGCCTTCCTTGATATCTATACAGCTGAATATTTGTCGATATAACTAGATGCGAATATAAGATTATTTTCCTGTGTGTCTCAAAGTCTTCAAACACCCAAACAGAGGAGTTTTTTAATAGATACCATGGAAGCCAAGTTCCAGTAACTACCACTAACCCTGTAGGATACTCAATATATTCATCATCTATAATAGGAGAAGTCAACTTATTTCTTTCCTCGATGCAACGACATAAGAAATAGTATGTTCCTTCTTCATTGTCTTATGTCGCAATAACTGCAAACATATGTCCTACAAAAAAAAAGGTTGAACAACTCAAATTTAAATTACATATTAAAATTTCAATGGACATAACTCAATACAAAAATTAAATAAATAACCATAAATACCTTGTCGCACCAAAATCAAAATTTTGTCAAAGTCCTTGGATGTTGCAACTTCATTTATAGAAATAAGTCATAATGTTTGTGGAGGTTGATAACTAGGAAGTGGAGTTAGAGGCCTACAAATCCATCCATCCACCCATTCTTGTGAATCACACTCATTAATGACAAATTCGATACAAGATGCACAAAAATATGTCAACTTTCTTGTCCATACGGCCCACAAAGTAGCGTCTGAGATAAAAAATGAGTGCATATCACTAGACCCACTGAGTGTCATACAATCCTCGTAGTTAGTAATTTTTTGTTCCTCTATCAACCAAAAATATATGCAAACTATGGAATTTTCTTGAGAACCTCAGGACATGTTGTCAATACACTATTCCACTATGCTCTTTGCATCTTTTAATTTAGCACCATCTTTGTACTTCAACTCTTCTCTTGTAAGAGCTCTTTTCACGCATGCCCTTGCACTGTCATGCTCTTCCTTTTTCCATGTCCAGAATCAGTGAAACTCCAAATATGTTGCACACCCATCTTGATGTGCATCTTGCTCATCGAATAAAACATTTGTGCATTCTTAAAATTGAGACGTGCAATTATCTGACCATTTATAATTTTGATTGAAGCATATGTCCCTATTAGATAAGTTTTCATAAAATAACTAGAAACACCTTTGCACAAATTTAGTAGAATGAGTATGATCATCACTGATATAAAAGTGGTACTCTCTTAAAAAAATTGATCATTCTCTGTACTGTCAGGAGAATGCATAAATGTTATATGCACAAAAATGACAAGTTTTACTGAGTTGTAATATTGTGATTGAACCTCCATGTGTGGTTGTAATGTGTAATTCTATGCAAAATCGACCACGTAAACAATAATACCAAATAGGAAATGTGTCATTGTATATCTTGAAACGGTTCATCTAACAATCAATTTTTTTGTGTATGCCTAGCACACTCATAAACAATTTCATCCTTAAATTTTCTCATAAATTGAAAAATAGACATATGTTCTGTAACTAGCTCAGACCATTTAAAATCTTTTCCATATTTCAACTGGTATGGTACTGATTAATATTTTTCAAAATCAACTAAATTATGTTTTATTACACCTCCAATTCACTCATGGATGTAACTTTCCAATTTAGGTAATCTGTCGCACATACCACAACTTCCATCTAAACAATCCCGACTATAAAAAAATTGTCCAACTTTTCTTTCCCAAAAATATCAGCAGGAATGAAATCCCTGGAAGATATTGGTGGAACTTGAATACCACATTCTGATAACATAGTTTCAAAATGAAAATCAAAATGAATACGTAAAAATTTAACATAATGCATTGTAAATTCAACATGTTGCCTATAACAAGTGGTGCGAGCGTGGTTGATTTTCACATAGAATGGTTTCAACATTTCAAAAAAATGTTGACTAATTTTAATTTCTAGATGCTCATGTTCAAACTTATGAAAAATTAAGTTTGAGTCATATCTAATAAATGATTTGGATGTGGTTCACGATTAGTAGAACTAACTCTCCATTTTACAAACATCTCTTGTATTAGGTGAAACTCTAGTGTTATCATGCCCAAACTGAATAACAACTTCTCTTATAGCATCATATATATCTTTGTGTTTACGCGGTGCTCTAGCAGAAAATGCCCAAAAAATCAGTGTTATTGAGTGATTGAAGGATATTACAGTCTTTCAATTGCTTTCATTAGAGTTTTTCAATTAACTTTCAACATTCGAATTGTTTGCGTAATCAAACGTTGTTTTTTTGTTAATTCACTTACAACACTAGTAGAAAAGTACACGACGCACAATATTACTATCCCTTGTGCATCTCTTGACACCAACAATGTGATATGCATCATGAAGGTTTTCAACAATTGTAGAGGTTTGACCACGTATATTAGATGTTGTCAATCCTAAGGTGTTTGATGTAGGTCTCATTTTATTCAATTTCATCAAACTAACCAACAACTGACATCTTTGGGGAATCATTTAAAATTTTCAAAATGACTATCCCAAATTTCAGTGGCTTTTCTTCTGATTTTTGTTCATAAAGTTTGTCAGACATTGGTTTCAAAATGTTCTCATCAATTTCAATAAAATAATTAGGTCTCTTACATAAAATCTTAGGAGGTGTTTTTGTCAAATTTTTCTTGTCTACAGTTTCAACCTCAATTTCCTTGATTCACATTTTCTTTGTCTCCTTTAATTTCAACATTAGCTACATCACGAGTATTTAATTCTTCTTCAACATTGATAGTAAAAACATCTTCATCACGAGTATTTAATTCATCTTCAACATTGACAGTAGAAACATTACCTGGTTCCTCATTACTTACAATAGTAGGGGTTGAAGATGAACCTCTTCTTGATTCACGAAGATTACTGCATTCACCTCAACATTTTGAAATATTTTTACCTCTAATTCGTTTGGCGGTTTTTTACTTATTGACTTCCTTTTTGACTTCGTTTCTTGTCTCCTATGATGTTTTACTTCTGGTGATATGGAAAATGTGCAGAAAGCAACAAAATTTCGCAGTAATTCGTACAGTAAGGCCAAATAGTAAAAATCACATGGTAATTCAGAATGTTGGGATGTGTGTAAATATGATTTAATAACCGTGATCCACGCTTTATAAACACGTGATCATGGTTCTAATATCAAATATCGTGATCGCAGTTTATAAACTGTGATCACAGTTCTATCTGTATCATCAAATCCGACCCTCAAGGCTTGGCAAATATTTTTTTTTCCCCAACCAGAGCTATGGGAGGTCATTATGGTGTGTAAAAGGTCAAAAAACTTCAAATTTACTCTTCCACAGACTTGAACCATGCTAAAAAATTGAAAACATCTCACAAAAATGGTATCATCGCGTAGGGGAGACTGTTAGCTTCGTAGAAATATTGATTTTAAAGTGAATAGAATAAGATAAATATCATTTTATAATTTTTTACTAACAGTAGGTCTTTAAGACATTTTTCCCACAAATGTTCATGTCTACGTTTAAGATTGCAACTTTTGTTTCGCTTATCAAAATGTGATAAAACCTATACCATCCTAAGCATGGAAAAATTCTATACACGTTAAAAAAAATGTATTTGATTTCAATATTTTTTAATGTAGTTATGACAGGCAAATGGAAAGTGCTCTGTTTTCTAATTTTTTTCAGACCACTTTCACAGAAAAAATCACAAAAAAATATTGCTCGAAAAAAAACAAAATAAAATCCATCCCAAGATAGATAAGTGACATCTAATGTTTCACCAAAGGAAAAAAAAAGATTTGGTCATCCAAATCGTGGGCAAACAGGACTACAATCTTATAGGTTTTTTCAAAAAAACAAACCAAGTCAAATAATTTTGAGTGTTTAATATAGCTAAACTCGTCCATTTTTAAATTTTTTTTAGTAGTTTAGAAACTAGATTCTGGATGCTATGATTCATATTTATATAAATTTTTCTAATTTTGAGTGCACATATTGCTAATAATCCCTACAAGTTGAGATTTCACTATTTTTTACAATATGACGTCCACTTATGACCCCTTTTTGGTCCCCCAACTTGCTGCACTTACCCATCTACTTTCTTACAATCTCTCAACACTAGAACTCTCCAACATAAAACAATAAGAAAAGAATACAACTCCTCAATCTTGCTCAAAACTTTTCTTTCACCTTCAAACTCACTTGCTTGAAACCTTGCAAAGGCTCGAATTTATAGATGTACAACCCCAGGGAGGCGTGGAAAGCTGAAACGAACTGCCTAGAAGCCCAAACATTTGCAACTATTGAGATTCCCGTGTTTCTGGACCATTAGTTACAAATTTTTACCACCTTCTGCAGAAAAACTGACCTATTGTAGGACCGCTCGCTGATAGGTACAGAGCGGAGGTTGCCTAATAATCGGGGCAGTGGTGTAACCGAGTAAAATAAACATCAAAAGAAAAATTCAGCAGGTGTTAAATCATTTTCCCCAACCAAAAAACTGAAGACCATCTTGTGACATCCACTAAAATTAGTCGAGACACCTGTAGAGTAAGTATATAATATAGAGATTATCATAGAATTAGGCTTTTTTTGATCCATTTTTGGATCATTGAGTATTTTTACAATAGTCAAACATTATTTCTAATGTATGAATAGTTAAATATTCTATTAATTTTGTATGTCAACATGAAACACTAAACCAAAACATATACCCTAAAGAAACAAATAACATTTCAGTAGATGAAGATATAATTGATGATGACATGATAGTCCATGGAAGAACATCCTCATACCAAATCCTTCAATAGATGAATTTTATAATGAAAAAATTCAAGCAAAGATGATATTGACATCAAGTCTTCAGAAAAATAAATTTCCTGAGAAGTCTAGAAAACTTCCTAGACAATCGGAAGGCACTTTTCAAGTAGAACTTGGGCAGAAAAATACCCATTCATTGATACCTAAACAGCCAACTTAAGGTAGTAATACTCCAAAAGAATGTAGATGCATGATTTATGGTTAGAAATCAGCTTGAAAAAGAACATAATTTGCAATCTTTAAATTGAACACTCTTTGAGAAACATTGTGGCAAAATATATATCCTCAGTCTTGAAAATGATGGAAAAATAACAAAGACTCATAGATGAAAAAATGCAAAAGATTATCATGTGATGCAAGATATAAGGATGAGTATGACAATAAGATGAAACATTGTTGAAAAATTGAGGAAAAAGGATGAACCATTAATGCAAATTTTGGAAAAGCTATAAATGAAAATATGAAGGAAAAAACTATGCAATTTTCAACCATATTCTTTATTCTTAAAATGGGCAAAGGATGGTTTCAGATTTTTCAAAATTTAAGAAATTTTTTCATAAGTTCAATGGGCTTCCTAACCTTCCACAATCACATTGGTGAGATATACATGCTTGGGAGATGGTGAGATGTATTACACTGATTGAAAAACAAGATTTGAAAGAAAACATCAAGAATGCAAGTTTTATCTCCCTTTACATTGATGAGCTTATAGTTGTTGACAACATTTTTTGGGTTTGTATACATGTGTATGCTTTCTAAACCACACAAGGACACCTCATTTGCTAGCTATTCATAAAATGAAAGAAAACTAATGATGAAAATGCATTTCAAATTGGTTATATCTAATTTGAAGGATATATCAGGAATGGATGATTATTCTATAGCTACAAAACTTATATGCATTGGTGTTGATGGTGCATCAGTGATGCAGGTTCATAGAAATTGGTTTATATGTGCACCTAAGGAAACATTATTTTCATATTTATATTATTCTTTATTCATGAACATGGCTCATAGGATGAATCTTGCGTATCATGATAGTAAGCACATTTGAAAATGTTGAAAAAGTTGAAGAGATTATCTCATGAACTACATGCACTATATGTCAAGCAATCCAAAAATATTTCTAGAGTTTAGAATTTTCAAATAGAGTCACAGATGGTAAAAAAACTTTGTAAAGATGTTGATACAAGATGGATTTCAATGTATGAGCATGCAAGCAGAATTTTTGATGAATATCCATTGTTAGTTGGTTTCATGTTTAAGAACCGTATGCAAGTTGACAAGGAAAAAGATTTTCTTTACAAAATTAACAGATTTGGAAACATTTTTTACTCTTTTCAGGATTCTTAGTTTGATGTTGAATGAAATCAATTACTTAACAAAGCATGCTCAAGAAATATCCATCTATATAGTCGAATTCATTAGATTCTCAGAAAAAGGTGTGTCAAATACTAGATTTTTATACAACTCTGATGAATTTATTTTAAGGACATGTATTTAGTAGTATTCAAAAATTTGACAAAGAAAGGTTCCTAAAATCTATTTTATATTCAATAATGTGTTCATCATTATATCCTTGTAAATGAGAATGAGATTCATGAAATGCGAACACTTTGGCAAAAATGAGTGGATATTGTTGGATCAGATATTGAAAGTACCTATAACACACAATTTATATGAAGCTATTATATATTAAACAAGAATAAAACTGTAGAAAATTTCACAATGTTTATCTAATGAGATCAGAGATTTCTTTAAAAGGGATGGTATTCTTGAGAACATGGGAGTGGTCAAGCCTATATTTTGAAATCCTACAACAAGATGAAAAGCTTTATTTGATATATATAAACTACACATGGGTAATCTCATTAAGAATTTTGGAAAATAACCATGAATGTAATGGATTTCTAATTAAGGGTGTTCTTAAAAAGTAATTACTTTCATTGCAATCAACATCATTTAGACATGAAAATGAGAAGAACAATTTGACTTACTAAGTGAACCAACAGATAATGGAGCAATTCACACGTCTATGGAAAAAATTGTATTCTAGAAGCATCCTTCGTGAAATTAAATAGTAAATATTTCTAATTGTATAATTTTTTTCAAACAATGATATTATGATCAGTTGAATATGAAAGAGCTTTTATCGCACTTAACATTTATAACGAATCGAATATTGACTTCTACCTATTTCCGTACGGTCTCCAGTACGGTCTCCATGGATAAAAACCGCCTTGATACTTGCTTGAGCCATTGTATGTTTCACGATATGATATGGACACATTTCCTTATGAACAAGTAATGACAACATGGAATTCTATTGTAGAGAGGAGAGGGATCTGTAATTCTAATATAGTGACTATGGATAACAGAGAAATTGTGACTAAAAAATTGCAGCGAAAGATTAGATAACCGTTTGAGTGTTGGGGACCAAAATTTTCAAGATATGTTTCAGTTTGAGCTACCTGATATTGAGTAAAGAAGAATGTATGGAAATTGCAATTTTGGAAATCAAATTTCATATCAGATTATAAGTATATATCTTGTTATTTTTGACATACACATGTTCTTTATCAAATAATATTTTCAATGTTGCAATTTGTTTAGAGTATTTAGTGGAGAAATGTTATACTTATTTTTTTTGTTGTCTTTTAAATAAAAATAATATCATACCATTTTTGGGAGAAATTATGCATGAATATAGTACAAATACAACACCATATAAATTTGGCTTGTCAATAATTTCATTTTATGTTCTTTGAAAAATAATCTCAGTGTTTGGAAACACAACTTCTGTCGATAGAAAGTGTTTGAAAATGATAATAATCAATAATGTATTATGTAATAGTAATACCAAACATAATTGATAATAATAATCACATTAAGAATCTATTTGAAGAACTTATGCACTAATATAACAAAATTAAAAGTGAAACACCACATCAATTGATATTTGAAACTCTCAATATTTTCATAAAAAAGTATATATATTTATAATTTGAATATTAAATAGTTCTACAACAAGATTTTAAAAATAAAATTACAAATTTCATGATTTCTTTTTATAGATTCATCCTTAAGAAGATCCTATTTTGATTGTGTTTTTGTCTCCTCTACACCATAAATTTATTTTACAACACCCAAATGAACAAAATCCTTCGCTGCAACTTCGATATTCAAAATAATTTCTCATTTTGGATTTACTACATCATCAACAGACAATAATGTTAGATCTTGTTCTATTTTCATCTTCAACAACATATTTGGATCTATTCCATGCTCCTTTATTATCCTTCTTAAGGTAGTATTCTGCTTGTTTAAGATAACAAGCTTCTGCTTCAATTTAATTTTTGCATTTAACATTTTTCTTGCACTTTTTAAATTCATATTAAGCACTGTAGCCTCATTTTTCAAATTTTGGTACTTTGACTACATTTCAAAATAGAAAAATAATTAATAAATTTTAAAAACATTGTAAATCAAATTTAAAAATTTAGAAAGACTTACCAATTCCTTATCTTTTTCCACATTTACAATAACTACAAGGCCCTTGTCTCTTGACCACATATTGTGGTAGGCTTGTGCTTCTGCATTTAAATTCTCAATTTTATTCAACATAATATCTAACACTTCATCATCATAATCATTTTCAAAAGATACCGAACTAGACACAACTTGATTCAACAAAATATCAAGCTTTGTTGGCTTTTTTTGAACTGAAGAATACAATATATGTCTTTGGGAGTGATTTTTAAATCGATAATTTATTTATTTTATCATAACTTTAGCCCTAAACTCCCACAATTTTAATTGCTCAATATCCTTCAATAAAACATCATTAACAGTGGCTTCACAGCTGTCAAGCAAAAGAGTATTAAGTACAAAAATAGTTTTTTGGTCATCATTTAAGGCAGTAATGTACCAGAGAAGGTGTGTTTGATTTATCCAATCTTATTGGAGAAGGTTGCCTTGACCCATGAATCATATCTTGGGGATTGAAATTTCCATGGGCCTGAACCCCACTTTCAATCTAGATATTCCTCATCCAAATCAATTTCATTCAAAACTGAAACACCCTGTCCACTAGGAACATTTTCCAAACAAAACATTGGAAAATCAGTTGCAAAATTAAGGGTGTCCTCTGCTTGAAGTTGGAGGAATAAATGAAATATGCTTTCCACTGAACCTGGTCCTGATATTTTTGGTGGTGGAGGTGGAATCTTCCTCTTCATAGTAGCAGATGGATTTTGAATTGGATGTGGAGGAGGAAGTGCAACAATTAATTGTAAATAACATGAGAAAATTCAAATGACAAACATAATAAGAATGAAATCTAATAATAAATATAACATTATATCATTTATGATTAAAAATATTACTGAGTTGAGTTAATTGCATGTGAGGTGCAAATGTGGCTTGTTGCAGTTCATGTGGTTATTGTAGAAAAGTAGTTTGAATATACTAAGAGTTGTACTGATAGGTGTGATCTAAAACATAATTAAGCATTAACAATTTATGAGCTTGTTGAATCTCCGTTTAAAAAAATATAAGAAAAAAATACAACTTAAATGAGATTCATACCTGAAGCCTGAGAGTGAGGTACCGAAGATATTTCTACATCCTATGTTTGATCAAATTCATATACATTTTTTATTGGGCTACCATGAGCCCAACGATATAATCTTGTGCTACTAGAGGTTTCATCAACAAAGGAATATAAGTTATAAGTAATATTGAAACATATACAAAGTTTTAAATAATTAATTACATTTATTTTCAAACATATATACATCATAAATACCTGCGATTAATGTCAGTGGTATGGTGGATGTGTTAGTTTGAGGGTTTAAGGAACTCCTCATCCATTTTTGAAGTTTTTGGAGTGTTATTCTCTTCTGTGTGTGAATTTTTTCAAATAGTAACTGAATCTCTAGAACCTGGATGGAAATGACCTCTGATATCATGTTACCTTTGTGATACAACTGTAACAGATATCTTTTGTTATAATTCAATAGTAAACTACTTATTAATCCCAAATATAATAGATAAATATTACAAAAAATAAGAATAATAATTAAAAACCAAATAATAAAAAATTTGGGACTCACCTCCTGCTCTTGAACTATTAATGACAAAGCCGATAGCTTTGCATGCATAATGGTCGGAGGAGTGGTGCCACATAAATTATAGAGAGATTCATTATATAAACCAAGAATAAAATTTGTTGCGCTGATAATAACATTTTCATTCAAATGAATGCTAGCCAAATTAGCTCTTATCCTAGAGGATAAGAAACTGCACCAATCAAATTTTTTCCCACTTAGGGTGCAAACAATATAAGCCAAAGCCCACCACTAAATATCTGTATATCGACCTTGTAATATAATTTTTCTTGGAATAAATGCACCATGGATTGCAGAAATGGGTGATTGAAATCCTTGAGTTGAATTCCCCTTTTTGAAGGGTTTTGGGAATATGTAAATGCAAAGAGACACAAATTTTATTAATACTCAATTAAAAACACAATCAAAATATGTAAAATTGAAAACAATCAAAATCAAAATGTTGTAAACATAAATAAACTTAACAGTAACAACTACAATTGTATCAATAGATAATTCATAGTGAGACTCCAAATACTTGCAATCTTTATTAGATAAATCAACCTTCGTCGTGATAGGATCCACATCCTTGTGTGGTAGTCGTGTCAGACGCTCATTGTCCTCAAATGACGTTCCAAATGAATGTGCGTGAGATGGGAGTTGAATATGAAAGGTAAAAGTGGAAGTGTCATAGTTGGCTAGAATATTGTTGAGTGTTTTCTGGTCTGTGAAATTGGGGCATATACACTAGCCCTATGAAACTATCCACTTAAATCCATTGGGAAAACATATTAGGATCTTGTAAAAATGGATACGGTTTTTGAAATACCAAGATCTTGAATGAAAACTTCTGCATATTTTCTGTTGACGCAACTGAGCTCTTGGTTGTGTGGAAATGGTCTTTCTTCTTGTCATTTTTGCAATTTGTTATAAAATCCCTGCTTCATGTTTGTAGATGTCCTTTCTTCCTATTTGGATTTTACAAATCATCTTTACTTGTTTGCCTAGGCTTTTTCCTCATTTGTTATGGCTATTCTCTCATTTGTGTAAAGTGAAAATGACTAGAATGTCCGTGTATATATAGGAATTTTTAAAACTACTACCGAGTCAGATGCATGAAAAATTCCACCAGCGGGTAGCATTCTCCATGCTACTAGCTAGTAACATATCATCCATCCAAACCAGATTCTAGCTGGTAATGTTCAACCATCTTCCATCCTACAGGTCTAGTATTAGGTAGCATGGATAATGCTACCGACCGGTAACATCTTCCATCTTACCGGTCGGCATTACATGGGGAATGCTACTGATAGCATCGGTAGCTATAGAGTAGCATGTGCTATCGACCAGTAACATAAAAGATCCTACTGGTGGTTAGAATGGAGAATGCTACCATCTGGTATCATTATACATGTTAATGGCTAGTAGCAAGGAGAATGCTACCGACCAATAGTATTTTTCATGATATTGGTTGGTCACATGGAGAACGCTACTGACTGGTAACATTCTCCATGCTACCAACCGGTAGCATTTTTTGTACTATCGAAAGGTAGTATTTTTTATGCTTCCAGCCAATATATTGCAGAAATATATTCCTTCTGATGCACTAACCTTTCCCAAAATGATGCTAAAAAATTGTCTTCCGGATGAAACAACTTTTCATGTGATTTTTCATACATGCGAAAGTGGTTTTTCTAAAATTCACCAAATATTTTCCAAGGATTTTTTTAGGGACCCTTAAAATTTTCCTTTCATTAATTGATTTAGAAGAAGTTGATGATAGAGGAGGGAGCTCCAGTGAATTATTTCCAATGAGATCTTGTATAAGATGTCAGAGATTGAAACAAAAATCAATAAAATGTCCTATGCATTGATGATAGTCACATTTAGCATTTTTATCATAATTACGTCTACAAGGGAGAGATAGATCAAGATTGAGAGGTGGTGGAAGAGTAATGAGATTGCTTTCAAGAAGTTGAGGAAATAGAAAACAAGAAAAATATTGTAATTTGGTGAATGTACCCTTTGGAGGTTTCCATTGAAGTTTTTCAGGAGGAGAGACGACATTGGTAGTATCCTTTGCTTTAGTAGGTTTAAGAGAAGGTTTGAATGTTGACTTATATTAAAACCTAGTAGAATATGGTAAAAGAATATAACTATGTCCCACTTTTTTGAAGTTTTTTATCTTTAGCAAAATATTTATAACCACCAAAACTTTACTGAACACGTTAAAAATCACAAGACATTTATTTTTAAGATCTTAAATATACCAAGGTGCAGGGCATCCATAATTTACCTGAATTTTGAAAGTTTTTGAATTATTTTTAAAGATTTATTTACTAGTCATATTTTAAAATATTTATTGCCACGAAGTGGGACACACTTATATTTTTTGACCCAAGACGAAGAAGAAGAATCTTGATATTTGATCTTTCCCATAGAGAGTAGTTTAAACTCACACATTTTGATCATATGACATAGTTGATTGAAAAAAGGAGAGGTTTCAAATATGAAACTCTCCTGTAGTGGTGGTAAGAGACCCTGGATAAACATATCTTGTAGTTCTGAATCAGCTAGCACATTTTTCATCATAGTAAGGTTATTCTTATAGTGTAATACATAGTCAGCTAGATGTTCATTAGATCGTTGTTTAATTTGTGTCGGTTGTGCATAATATATCTTGGTGTCAATATCAATTGAAAAGTGAGAAAGAAAAGCATCTACTAGATGTGTGAAATATGTTTCCAAATAAATAGGTAGATCGTAAAACCAATGCATATCATAGTCTTGAAGAATCCTAGGGAATAGCTTTGCAAGTAATGTATAATCATCCGAATAATCTAGGCATGCAACATGAAAAGGTTGAAGATTCTATTGAGGGCCACCATGGCCATTGTAAATGGGTAGATTAGGTGTGACAAAATTGAGAGGAAGCACGTAAGAAGAAGTGGTGGGTGAAAAAGGAGTGTGAAGGAGTCAAGAGGAGTTAAGAGATAGAGAGGATCGTGAAGTAGCCTGCTGCAAACTGATCGATTTAAACTTGTAAGTCCTGATAGAGAGAAGTAATTTCTTGTGTACCAAAAGAAGAGACTTGTTGAGTGTGATAAATAAGAGGTAGAGTGAAGAGGTTTTTAGGAGTAGGAATAGATGTAGGAACAATAGAATTAGGTGGAAGAGTATAAGGAAGTTATGTTACAATAGGAATAGAAGCAATATTAGAAGTGGGAAGGTTAAGATTAGCTGGATTTGTGGCCTCCTCATGAGCATTAAATAAAACTAGATCTAAATCTTGCGTATGTTTAACAATATAATAATTGAGATCGTGAAGGCCTTCATCAGAAAAGGGAGGATAAATTTCAGCCATGTTAAGAAGACAAGAATATACCAAGAACTTAGGTTGGGTTTGAGTGATGGGTTTACCAAATGATTTAACAAAAATAGAATAAATGTATTAAAACTTAATTGTAGAGTCACATATGATAATAAAATGCTAAAAGACAGATTTGACATAAGCAATAAGATAATAAAATATGAAACCATAAGTGCAAGAGAGAGAGGAATGGACTTAGTTGATTTATGACAAATCTGGAAGTGCTCTTAACTAGGAAAAATGTTGAGATATAAGTGAAAAATGTCATAAATGCTCAGGATAAACTATTTACTACAAGAATATGACTAGATATGGGTGCCCACAGTTAGAAAGGAGCATCTGGGAACTGACAAAATCTATTGGGTTCCTGTGACTGTGAAAATGGTCAAAACTTGATCTTTATTGTGTCACACCAATGTCACAAATAATCTCTATTGATCACCTGTGTCTCGCACTTTGATTGCTGAGGTACCTGTTGATGCGTAATCACAACACCCTTGATTTCTTACAATTTGATGGATTGAAACTATCAGTGTGATTGCATAGCATGGAGCTTTTCCCAAATTTTGGGAATTTTACAATCAGGAGCGCTCTCCAGATGAAGGTTTGTTCCTATTCCTCTATTCTGATACACACACACTCAAATTGTAGAGGATCTATCCTAAAATATACTCTAACTTTCTAAGGAGAAAGGGTTAAAAAGGTTGCAAGAAATTGAAACTAAGCTAGTGGAGGTGATGCACCCAGAGGAATGTTGCATAACTTGCCTTGCTTGGGAATAAAATTGAACAAGATTGAAGATTATGAGCATCAACATAGATCAATTTTTTGTCACAAATTTATCCACCATCAAACAAAAAACACCAAAACATGTAACAAAATCTAAAATGCACAGTTAACCAAAGTTGTAATGAGATATCAGAAAAATTCAATGAACACAAGAGAGGGTTGAAATTCATACAAAAACTTATATTATTACTCCACAAATTTGATATAGTGCACTACAATGTCCAAGAGCTAACAATTGAATTTACAGTTTGAATGGGAGGTTTGAACTCCACAAGATATCTTACAGACAAGAGAAGAAAGGGTGCAAAACAAGATTATCCAACCTTTTGAAATGTGCCCCTCCTTACAATATATAAGAAGAATGAGAGAAAGGGAGAGATAAGGAATTCAAAATATTTCTTCAATCACCCTAAAATACATTAAAATCACCTGCAACAATGATGGGTGCCACTGCAAAACCCATTCCTCCATGTACTTTTCCTTGTTGGAGAAGAAAGGAAGCCCATACCTTCATCATTTTGGTAGGTGAGAAATTTAGAAACATCCCTCTAAAATGGAGGACTGTATTTCCCCATTTTGAAATACTTAGTCTAAATAAAATTAAAAAACCAGTCGTTTTTGTGTAGAGGGCACTGAGAGATTTCCAAAAAGTTTGATTTTATGCAAATCAGAGATCCCAGTCAAAAGTTATGGCCATCTGAAGATGAGGGTACCATACTGTAATAAATACGAGTGGTTGATTCTATTTTTTCAAACTCTGAAAATGCATCGCACCCTCCAAAATCTGAAATTTCAAAATTTTGGGATTCGGAGCTTCAGGAATTTAACTTCATAGGATGATGTCATTGTTCCTCTGATGAGATGGTTCAAAGGTTTCGAAATGGAAAACCTCTGAAGTCCAAAATTTAGAATTTGGAGTTTGGATTCCAGCCTCATATTGTACATGACATTGTTCATCTGCCTAAGCCCTGGAATGTTCTAAAATTCTGAAACCCCAAAGTCCAAAATTTGGACTTCAAGTTTTATACCTTTTTCTTTTTTGGCTTGTGGCATTGTTCATCCGCCCAACTCACCGAAACCATTGAACCTTCGAAATCCTGAACTCTAAAATTAATAGTTCGGATTTTGGACTTTGACCTTTCCCATTTTCTGACTCCACTCCGTCGAGTCCCCAAAAATTTCCTCCAAAGACAACCCCCAAAATGGATAACCCTTGAAAGGCATTGACCTCTGAAAACCCAAACCTTTCGTACTTCAGGGTTTCCGGCTTTTGGGTCTTTTGAGATTTCCGATTCGGATTTCTTTAATGCTGAACTCCGAAATTCCTGTTGACCCCAAAAACCCCCTGAGCCCTTTTGGACTTCAGAGTTTCAGGATTTTGGCTCATTTTTTGCCTTTTTTATGGCGAGAACTCTGAATCGCTCAATCCTCAAAGTCCAAAAAATTCAGACTTCGGGCCTTTGTGTTTTCTAAATTGCTTTCTCGGCTCGATCCTAAGCCTTCATTCCTTCCTCTCTTGGCCAACATGACCCCCCAACTTTGGTGAGTCCCTTTTTTAGCTCTCTTCTATAGCCAAATTGATCCTTATATTTTCTCTATGCAAGGTCATGTTTGTCCAATTTTACTTGAGGGGAAAAATTGGATAACAATACTTGTAACCCATAAGATAAATATTCACCTACAAAACCCCAAAACCATATCAAATCCAAAAAATAAAGATGTAATATGGGGAGTCAGAATGACCCCAATGGTCACCCTATAGATTGAGCTTACAACGGAACGTTACACTACATCTTATACTCTATGTATTTCTGGTGAGTGTGTGTAGAAATCGTTCCCTAGGATGCCCTTGTGAATGTATGCTTGATAACAAGATAGCTAGATGTAGAAATGTAAATAGAATGTGTGGATGTAAAAATGAACTTCCCCTTCCTATGTAGTATATGTAGAAAATGCAGTCCCTTGTCCCTTGATTGAATTTAAAATGGATGTTTTGAATCACTTTAGGTTCCTTTTGAGTGTAATCTTAGCTGATAATAATAATTCTTACACCTTGGTCCTTTATTTTAATCACATAACCATGTATTTATAAAATTCCCTTATTTGAATTTTGTAATTGAAAACTAGAAGGATGACCCATAAGTAGAAAATATTCCCAAAAGATAAAAGAGGCCCAAAAGAGCGAGTAAGGTAGAAAGAGGTCAAGGGCACCCAAAGGGGACGAGGGCACCTAGGAACTGGCATCTTGGCTAGGTGACGGTGTCTGAATTCATACAATATAAACAAGTATTGACTGGTATGTAGGGTGTGAAAGACTAGATAGATAATAAGAAACCAATACAAAATTTTAAAGACCATCGTCAATTACTAGTTTTCTTGCTTAAGAATCATATAAATGCTAGTATGTGTTTATGGACCTAGAAATGTACCCAAGTGCATAACTTTGTGTCTACAAAAAAGAGAGTTAAATAAAATATTTGATTTTGTAAATTAAAAAATTCATTCAAAATATAAAACAAATTTCGTGGGTTTTTTATTTTTTAGGATGGGTCCAAATATAAGTAATATTTGGTAGGTTCAAAGATACTACCTCTCCATGATGGTGAAAAGGATGATGGAGGATGGAATTCAGTGTCAAATATAAAAACCAAATCCAAGATAATGGTCAACGAAGTGATAGAGTAAAAAGGAGTATTACATTGAATTAGTTTGTTATATCCAAATCTATCTATTATTCAAATAGCTATTATTATCGAAAAATAGTCTAAGACGAGTTTTTTATTGTTTAATACTTGGTCTTGAGCTAATGTTTTGATGACTTTTTTGTAAGTTGTTTTTTTTTGTTTTGTTCCATGTGAACACTCACAATTACATTTTTATTATCGTACAAGGTTATAGGAGCCTTTAAAAAACCTCACTTTACCTTGATTAAAAATAGAAAATAGACTTCCATTTTTTATGCTTAGACACAAAGATATCAAAAAACTTGCATTAAACAAAGGACAATTAAAAAAATCAAGACACTCTTCGAGATTAGGATTTTTTTTCTAATATTTTTCATACAAATATAATTTGATTAGACAACCCCTTTTTTTATATCTAAGCTTATGAATCCTCGCCCACATTGTTTTAATTCCTTAATAAGGGAACTAGGTCTGCAAAAGGAGTAATTAAGAAATTTTCTTTGGGTTTTAAAGTAAACTAGAGAAAATAATACCTTCTTTTCATTTATCACACTCCTCAACAATATGGTATTTACTAGATTCAACATACCAAATATAATGTAATGCTTTAATGAGGCAATCCAATGTAACATAGTGTCTAATCCATGTGAAATTTTGACTTTTCATGTTAATATGAATGTTTGATGAGTAAATAAATACTTCAAATTTTCTTCCAATCTAAAATGTTTGAACAAATTTATTTCTAAATTTTAGAATGAAGTCACGCGTTTCTTGATGGTAATGTCTTGATTAATACCCTGATTAGATTAATGTCCTTGTATATTTATAGACTTATTGAATTGAAATATGTATACTATTGATATGAAAGGAAACACACAACTAATGGGAAAACTAACAAATATAGTGCACCCAAATGAAAATTATAAGCGTTCACCCAACATTACCCCATAAAAGGAGATACTCGTGATTTTAGATTATAGGGACAATATACACATGATTTTCTAGGACACTTAGCCGTGATTGTATGATTTCAAAGAAATCATCAAAACAAGGGCAATAAGGGAAGAGAGAGAAAGAGGGGGAGTGAGAAAACCACATGGAAAACCTAAAATTTGGTCTCATCACTTGGTAATATGTGATTAAGAAAATATAAAAACTATATGCCTAATTATAATGCAAGATAGCGGTAAATAAATAACAATTAAGTACAGTAACTGACCCAAATGAATTAAGCTAGAGAATATTGAAACCCTAGTTACAAGGAGGATAAAGAGGGAGTTAGCTAATTCGCAGTGGAAACTGGACTATGTCAAAGTGCTGACCAGGTGAACAAGAAGATAGGAGCATCACATAGAGACCTAAAAAAATCTAGATATGGAAGAGCAGGCTACACAGGCGCACCTAGAAAGGGGCAATGATGCTTGCAGGTGCCACATACCAGAAATAGGTTCATGTGACTACCAAAAAGGTCATAAAATCATCCTTTATAGGTCACAAGTTGTTCGTTGTCCTTCACCTTTAGTCGCTATGAGGTTGCACAATGATCCCCGAGCTGGATGGAAACCTGTAATGAAGTATTAATCTGCAAAACCCTCAAATAGAGATTAAATCCTAAAAAAGGAATATGCAAAATGAGGGGTCAGATTGTCCTCACCTATCACAATGGTGATCTTATAACTAAGCATTGCACTACATCTCAGAACCAATGTACTTTTATGTGTGTGTGCGGAATTGTGCCCTAGGTGGCTCTTATGCATGTCACACTTAATAATGAGTAAAGTAGCTAGATATAAAGAAATGAAATATATGTGTGCATGAAATAAAATAGGCTCCCTTCCTATGAAATGTATGCATAATAGTGTATTCCCTTGCCCTTAAATGGATTCTTTAATGCTCTTGAATAGCCTTTGGATGCAACCTTAAGTGGAGATAGCTAATGCTTAGTGCTTGGTCCTTTATTATGATCACATAAATTTATATTTATATGATTCCCTTGCTTGAATTTCATAAATAACCCTGAAAATGAAGACTACCAAAAATATAAGATGCTCAAACAACTAGAAAGAGCCCAAAATATGTGAGTAAAGTATAAAGAGGTTAAGGGCGCTCAAAGGGGATGAGGTGCCTGGTGTTGGCGTCCTAGCTAGGCATTAGTGTCCAGACTCAAAGAAACTAAAGGGTCAGAGGATAAATTGAGCAAAAAGGTATGCAAGATCAAAATCAGTAGTAGAAATAAAGAAAAAGTGGCCAAACACATGGGCTAACTATATTTTCTTACTTAGGAATCATATGAATAGTAGTATGCGATCATGACTAGATAATTACCCAAAGTGCATGATTTTTTGTCTACATTTTCCCCCACTTTATGTTGTTGAGTTAAATCTCGATAACATAAAGTGGATAGAGATGCGTACCTGGTAACCATGTAGATCGATGGAGAGAAGTATACCGAGAGAGAAGGAAAAGCATGTAGTTATAAAAAGTTGGAGCATGGAGACTAAATATGAGAAAGTATGAAAAAACATGAGATGTTAAACCTATGGTGGAAATGCATGTTGTAGAGGTCTCCGTTGTACCTATTTTTTATGTCAATGTTGATGTGTGTGATGTTGTTTATGTTTTTGTCAATGTAGAATGATGTTGACTACCACTTCCCATACGAACGGACCTGCAAAAGAGAAGAACAAACAAGTAGTCAAATACACATGTATATGTGTAAAATTCATGTAAAGAAGTATGTAAGATGAAAAATGTGAAAAAGGAACATGTGCATATGATCCAGAATGAGGAAAAGAGTGTAGAAAGGATCTTGTAGATGTTTTTGATGACCGAGTTTTTGGGGTGATCTCACAGCAACTGTGTCAGCTGCGAGTTTTTTAGGCGATCTCACGCCACTGAACTAGAAGAAGTGTAGGGATAAAAGTATAGTTTCATCCTCCAAAATTTAACTACTTCCTACAATGTAGAACACCACTACATATGGTGTGTAAAAATATGATCTAGTTCAACAATTTTGGACCCAACACTATGGACGGGAAAAGAAATTGTAAAGTTTGTTGCAAGCTAAAGGACTATTTTCCCTATCAAAATATCCTATGTAAAGTTTCGTATATTGTGTTACACTAAATAATATTGTGTAATTTCCCCCTTGTTATAGGTGTCCAGAAAGGGATTTGGTGGTTGTGTTGTGCTAAGGACCCAAATATGATTTTTAGCCCTGAAACTAAATATTGTGTTATACCTATATTGTGTTGTGTTGTTTAATGACTGTAGACTATTGTATGGGGTGATTTATTCTCCTAGATGATGCCCCCGTCATTTGGGGTGCATACGATTTCACTAAGGATAATGCGTCCTAAAGGATGACCGAACGCTATACTGAAACTATGCCCTACAGGGGGGAGTGATCTTGGTGGAAACCAAGGAACACAAAAAAAAGTGTTAGTACAACTAAAAATTCATGTAAAATTTATGCTAGCAAACAAGCAGACAATGTGTAATCTAAGAGGAAAGAAGAAAACATGAAAGAAGACAATTTAGACTGCAAAAAGATGGTTTCAAACATGATACATAACTCATGATGTCACAAGACAATCAAGGCTGACTGGGAAAAAATAAGACAAGTGTGCACACAAGACAAAGGGAAAAGCCCAAAAATAGTGGAAAACAATGACAAACAAGAATAAATAGTATAACAAATAGCCATGGAAGAAAATATACCTATAAAATAAATGTTGAACATGAAGCACTCTTTAGCATGTTAGAGAGATAAAAAGCATGCCAAGGATTATATAAGCTAATAAAGTAATGTGATATGAAACAATAACACCTATAACATACGAAAGTGGATGCCCTCAGGAGCCACTATGGGACTGGTAATAAGTATTGTGCCAAGAATCCATGTTGTGTGTATAGATCTATAGAATATGTGATCACAACTAGAAATAAAGTGAACATACATGTGTGTATGATAAAGATAATGACATACAAGATATCTATCTCGCATGTGTAACAAAGTATGCATGTGATAAGTAAATGTAAGAAAGACTAAAAGCAACCAAGATATGTAGTATGGTGTGGACTGTAGATGGAATGGAATGTAGAGTGAATGATAGGAGTAGTGTTCCCCTGAGTAGATGTGTATGTATGAGATGAGGTTCATTTATTTATGCCCCCTCAATAGTGAAGAATGAATAGTAAACAAGAT